>ML663560.1:7510595-7604199 GCA_007570785.1 Antilocapra americana | reverse complement strand
GATTGGAAAAGAAGAAGTAAAACTCTCTCTGTTTGCAGATGACATGATCCTCTATATTGAAAACCCTAAAGACTCTACAAGAAAATTACTAGAGCTAATCAGTGAATATAGCAAAGTGTCTGTGAATTTAAACAAGTGAAAATAGATACAGTGAAATATTAGCAGTAATTTCTGGGCAGTAAGATTATAGGAAGATATAAACACGGGCATACAGGAATGTATCTTTACTCACTTCATTCTTCTTTTCTGTATTTTCTGAAAAGTTTTAACTGTGTGTTATTTTTATAACCAAAAAACCCTCCAAAACTAAAAGAAAAACTTTAAACCTCCAAGCAGTACAAGCCAGTGAAAGCTTATTGGATAGACCCATCAGCAGGCCGGAATTCCTGGTTTTGACTCCCAGGCCTTAGCTATGGGACCTGAGTCAGACCTGCGTCTCACTTCATCTGTACAGTACAAAAGTAATTCGTTCTTTCAATAGAATAAAGCGAGAATGAATGCATTAGAAAAAAATTTGTAAATGTCATAACTACAAACTAGCTGTAAATTAAAAGAGAAGTAGAAAGGACTTCCTCGATTTTTTAAAAAAGATTTATTTATGGCCGTGCTGGGTCTTCGCTGTAGTGAGGGCTACTCTCTAGCTGAGATGCTGGGCTTCTCGCTGCAGTGGTTTCTCTTGTGGAGAAGCACGGGCTCTAGGCATGCAGCCTTCATTAGTTGTGGCTCCCAGGCTCTAGGGCACAGGCGCAACGGTCGTGGTGCAGAGGCTTAGTGGCTCCACGGCACGCCGGGTCTTCCCGAACCAGGGTTTGAACCTGGGACTCCTGCATTGGCAGGCACATTCTCTACCACCGAGCCACCAGGGAGAGTGGAAGTGAAGTTGCTCAGTCATGTCCGATGCTTTGCGACCCCATGGACTGTAGCCTGCCAGGCTCTTCTGTCCATGGGATTTTCCAGGCAACAATATTGGAGGGGGTTGTCATTTCCTTCTCCAGAGCCACCAAGGGATGCCCATACAAAATAGTATAGGTGCACAAAAAGTCTTTGCAAGTGGGTGGGTAGGAGAATGCAAAGTTCCAGAAAGGCTTCCAGGAAGAGCGGATTCCTGATCTCCACCAAGAATAGGAGAAAGACTTGGATTTATGGAGCCACCCTTGGATTCAGAGAACACAGGCTTCCCTTGAGCCTTGTAGCATCCTATAGAGGTTCAGACAGTTCATTACAGAAAGAGTTCCGTATCTTCAATCGTATGTTCCTCTAGGTTTGAAAAGGGAAGACTCAGAAGGCTTACTTTTAAGGAAATCTGAAGAATGTGGTGTGGCAATGTGGAAAGTTCTGGAGTCAGCCTAAATTTTAAATCCTGACCCTTAGTCACTGAGTGACCATAGATAAATTACCCTTGAAGCCTTAACTATCTTATCTGTTATGGGAATCAATCTCATACAAAGGTATCAAGATGTATGTTAAGCTCGTTGTGCCTGGCATTTACCAGGCACTCAACATACAGAAGTTCCATTACCCATTCTCATGGTTACTTGCAAACCAAGTTTTCCTTCCCTTTCCCCAGACAGGATCTCATTTGCTGGGTTCCACAGTTTGCTGCCTAGTCTATGAGCATTTTTGAGCACATTTCCTTGAGTGCGATGCTAGGCACTGGTGCCTTGTCCCCCACTCCCCCCACGACCCTCACATCTGTCTCCTAATTTCTCTCCACTCTGTCTTTATAGTTATTTTCTATCTTCTCTTTTCTCATGCAGTCCATGGTAAGTTATTTTCTTGTCTCTTGTGTCTCAAAGAACATAATTTTCAGGGGCTACAAGTATGCCCCATAAAGAAAGCACTAACCTGAGGTCCAATCATTTCTACAGTAAAAATCCCGTGGGGTCACATCAACTGCATTTACTGCATATAAAAATATTCTACAAGTGAGCCTTTGTATATCTTTGGTATTCTGGTGACAGTCAACACTGCTAGGTAAGAAATTCATCAGCCCAGAAGCACGGCTCTCCAGAGATGTATGACACTTGGTGCCATGAAGTCACAATTCTTTAGCTTTTCTAGAGAGCCAAGAAGAGACAGTACCTCAGCCAGTGACTTTGTGCCACTGAATCAGTTCATATTTTCCTGATGAACTGATAAATATTTGGGGGCCTTCATCTGAATGCTGGATTATTGTTCAGTCGCTAAAGAAAAGTGTTAGTCACTCAGTCGTGTCCAACTCTTTGCAACCCCCTGGACCGCAGCCCCCCAGGCTCCTCTGTCCATGGGATTCTCCAGGCAAGAACACTGGAGTGGGTTTCTATTTCCTTCTTCAGGGGATCTTTGCGACCCTGGGTCCCCTGCATTGAAGGCAGATTCTTTACCGTTAAGTCAGTCAGTCAGTTCAGTCACTCAGTCGTGTCTGACACTTTGCAAGCATGTTAGGCTTCCCTGTCCTTCACTATCTCCCGGAGTTTGCTCAAACTTATGTCCATTGAGTCGGTGACACCATCCAACCATCTCATCCTCTGTCACCCCCTTCTCCTCCTACTCTCAATTTTTCCCAGTATTAGGGAAAGATGAGTTGTCTCTTTTCAATGAGTTGTCTCTTCACATCAGATGGCCGAAGTACTGGAGCTTTGGCGTCAGTCCTTCCAATGAATATTCAGGGTTGATCTCCTTGCTGTCCAAGGGACTTTTGTAGTGTTTAAAACATAAAATTACTGGGTTTGGCTTCACTTTTGATGAGGCACACAAAAGCCTTCCAGAAAATAAATGCTCACGATTAAAACAAATGGGAAGATGAAATATTGCCTCAAAGTAAAATATAGTTGGTTTTCTTGGTTTAAACAGCATTTATCTGATGCATGTTTTGGTGGTAGATGTTTACTAGACTTACTGTGGTGATCATTTTGCGGTATATACGTATATGAAATCACTCCATTGTACATCTGAACCTAATAAAATGTTATATGTCAATTACATCTGAGTAGAAAACCTTGGCATTTATTAAGCACATTTATATGTCATATACTCTGCCAGATACATATATACATATATATGGGCTTCCCTGGTGGCTCAGTCGGTAAAGAATCTGCCTGCAGTGAGGGAGACCTGGTTTCGATCCCTGGGCTGGGAAGATCCCCTGGAGGAGGGTATGGCAACCTATTTCAGTATTCTTGCCTAGAGAATCCCCATGGACAGAAAGGCCTGGAGGGCCACAGTCCATAGGGTCACAAAGAGTTAGACGTGACTGGGCGCCTACGTACACACACATATACATATGTACATACATATACATCCTCACCTAGCCAACAGAAATGATTACCTCACAAGGCTGGTTCTAAAAATTAAAGTAATATTATACACACACACAAACACATATATAAAATAGCCTTGCCTAGAAATCATTTCTATTGGACAGATAAACATAAAGACTAAGAAAGGTAAGGAAATGACTTGTCTGTGGCTCCAATGCTTTTTTTAAAAAATCAGTCTTCATTGGAGTATAGTTGATGCACAGTGCCATGCCAGTTTCTGCTATACACCAAAATCAGCTACACACATACACATATCCATGCTTTTTTAGTTTCTATTCCTATATAGGTAGCTACAGAGTATTGAGTAGTTTCCTGTTAGGTCCCAATTAGCCATCTATTTTATACATAGTGTATGCACATATTATCCCCAATCTCCCAATCCATCCTTACCCTTGTCCCCCGTGACAACCACAAGTCCATTCTCCACATCTGTGACTCCACGCCACAATGCTTTTAAGTGATAGAATGAAAGTCTGAACCTAGATCTGACTCAAAACCCAGAGTGCTTCCCACTAACTACAGTTGCCATCTATTCAGTCATATCCTTCATCAATAACAATATTGTAGTAACAGTCATCACTAACATTTATCTAGCTCTTCCTATGTGGCAAGCCTTGTGCTAGGAAATTTATACATATGATCTCATTTAATCTTCACAATCACCCTATGAGGTAGGTTTATCACCATCTCCATTTCATAGCTGAGAAAACTGAGTTTTATACCAGTTCGGCAACTGCCTTGTTCCCACAGCTGGTAGAGAGCAAGAAAAGAGTTGAACTTACGTCTGTCTAACTCCAGAACCCATTCTCGTAATCATTACACTAGACTGCAGGAAACCCAACTCTAGTCCTGGCTCCAACCAGGCAAGCCATTTGACAGCTGTCTCAATTTCCTTATTAATTAAATGGGAGTACTGTTACCTGCCCCCTATTTCACAGAGGTATTGGGATTATAAACTGAGAAAGTGTATAAGCTTTGAGAAGGGAAATTGCCATATAAATCTGGGCTTGTTACAAGTTTCACTTGGATCTTCCTTCTCCCACGATCATAAAGGGATTTAGCTGACATCATGAGCTCTCAAATACTCTCTGAGGTGGGTCGTATTATTGCCTCCACTTATCAAAAAGCTGAACTACAAGGAGATGACATAACTTGTTAGTGGCAGAGCTGAGAATAAAACCCAAGATTCTAACTCCCACTGCTTATGTTCTGATGATAAATCCTATTTCTGCATTTCCAACTTAACAGTAAAAAAGACAAGAGTGGAAATTTAACGTCCACTTTAAAGCACAGATTAAATGCTTACAGATGAAATTTTCTAACATAATCTCTAAAGTTCTTAATCCTCATTTTCTAGAGAAACTGCATAAAGAATCAGAAAGAAAACATCTTCCATTCCCCTAGTATAGAATTCAGCTCCTTTGTTTCCTCAAGCAACTTATTAACAATCAAAGGTTATAAAACTGGGTGAGTTATTAACTCGTAGTGAGCTTAGCTTCTACAGGGAACATAAACCTCAAAGTGAAATTGTTCCCTCATAAAATCAGATAAAAAAGAAGCATTAGATACATTCTCACATCATAAACATCCAATATAACTATATAATCTGACTTGGGAATTATTTTAACATACCAACAATTCATGATACCATGAGCTCAAAATTCAAGTTCCAAAGTGAACATCGAAATTAAAATAATAACAAAAGTACACATGGCATCTGTATGGTCATTCTTCCCCCAAGCTCCCCACTCAAGCCTTCACACACACACACACACACACACACACACACACACACATTTTAAAAAATAAAATATATAAATAAAATAAAAAGCAGTTAATGGGGCCAATTCTCTAGCTTTTAGAGAAGTGTTTGGTCTAGTTCTCAGATTATCAGTTCCTCTTAGTTTTTGTTTTCTAAAACAACACAATGATCTTAATCATGTACTTTGAAATTACCACAGGGACAAGAGAGAAAATAAATTTCTGCTCTCAAAATTGAACTTAAGTACTAATATAGAATAGACATAGACACTTCATTATTACTCTAATTGATTGAATTAGACTTATAAATGAAAAACCTGACATTTTGATATAGGGACTAAAATTAAGTCTAAAAAAGCTGCTGTTCTACTCATGTCAAGAGAGTTTGCTTCTTGAGTGCCTTGAGATGTCAAAATTCATTGTTGACCACATAAGGAGAGTCCTACCAACCTGAACATGTGCTGTGAGGTGAATGTAAATGACGACAGGACTTCTCGTCTTTTCAGAGGATGCTCTAATATAATACATTAGTCTACCTTTCCTTCGAGATGGATCTTTGGTTTCCATAATTGAAACCAACTGCCATCTTCTGGGGAGTCAGGAGCCCTAAGTTCTCTTGAACTTTGATGAGTACAGATCATGTGAGTATCTTGTTAAAACACAAGATGATGTAGAAGGTCTGGGGTGGCAGGTCCAACACGCTCCCAAGGCGATGCTGACGCTACTGTTTGGGACCCACACTTTGAGTAGCAGGACTCTAAGCAACATTTTCAAACGGAAATAACCTTAACCAGAAGTTTATTCTCAAAATATACTCTACCAAGAGTTTATAAAAGAAGACAGTATTCCAGAGCCTAAACAAGGTATCTGCTCCCTCTCCCTTTTCTATGATTTTTACCAGCTGGTTGTAAACCCAATGTAGTACTCTAAAGGGCAAATTTTAAGAACGGCTTTTGTGCTTACAATTTATTGGGGCCCATATGGATGAACATAAAACCTCAAGTTCTGTAATGAAAAGTTTGATCTAAAATAAATATTTTTAATTATGTCAGATACCAAAGAATAAATGATGCTTACAAATAGTTTATAAGAGAATCATTTGGAATTAATCATTTTCATTTCCCCCACAAAATAAATAGCTCACACACTAAAGAAGATATCTTTCCTTAATCAGGAGAAAAAAAGCTCAAGAGTAATAGTCATGCCTCTGGCATAGTCATAACATTTTATAAGGAAAATACCAAGATGAAGATGTACAAAAGTATATATGAGGAGAATACCAAGAGATTACATGGTAGCAAACTGGTTGTAGAACCTGGGGGGAGGGTTCAGGGAAAGAGAATAGCTGGTAAATTAAAAAAAGAGTTTAACTGGAGAAGATTATACATGAGAGCAAGAGTCCATTCCCTTCAGAAAAATCAATAAATCCCCATCAAGTTTCATTTTTAGGTTTTCGATCACATGTTCTTTTCATATGGCCATTGGTCCAGCCTCCTCCACAAAACTCAACCAACCATCAAAAAAGCTAAGTTGGTAATGAGTCAAGCTGGCTATAACCCTGCATGTGTACCCTTAGATGCATTTCAAGCCAATGAGGGTAGAGTTCTCAGTGGAAGGGGCAAGTATAGTGGAATCATTTCCCTTTATAGAGAAGGGAGCCCCTGTCTGGAGCATTTCCGAGTCCCGGGGAGAAGGTGTCTCAGTGCTTGCGGGTGCTCTTCAGCCCCATGACCATGAAGGTGGCGGCTGCCAGTTTCTCGTAAACCAGGAACATGAGAGCAGCAGTGAGGACTGTCTGCAGCAGCTTGGCTTCAAGGCCTTTGTAGAGTCCCGCAATTCCAAAACGCCTAAAAGGAAAGAGGTGAGAAAAAAACAAAAGGTTTTCAAAGGAACATACTATTTCGCAAAGGCTTATTCTCAGGATCAAAAGAAGCAAAGGAAGTTTTAGATAATAACTGACTTTTGTTACTTAAGCACTTTATCTTTGAAGATGTTTGGGAAATGATAAAAGTTGACTATTTCTTCAAAGCCATGGTTAATCAGCGGAATGCTGACAGTATCTCACAGAGAGGGTACAGATCCTAAAATTCTAAAACCATTTTAATGCCAACATCTAAGATTAACAAAGAAATTTTGGATCTTGACTTTCAGGCTCTCCCAACGAAGTTATTTCACCCTAACAGTCCCTAAATGGTAGGAGAGCTGCCAATTGGTTTAGATCATTGTAGCCTGAACAGAACTAGAGAAAGAGAAAGGAATGAAAATCTCTCCAATACCGAGTCTTTCCATACATTTGACCTTTTAACTGAGTGATTCTCAAATTTAGCGTAGTCACAATCACTGGGAAGGCTCGGAGAACTACAGATTGCTGGGTCCTATCCACAGAGTTTCCGAAGCATTGAGCCTGGGATGGGACTCAAGAATCTGCATTGCTAATAAACTCCCAGGTGATGAGGATGACAAGGCCCGCCTGGACACCCGCCCTTTAGAAGGAATGCTCTAACCAGAGAGAAGAATGCTTCAGCTAGAAACAAGCTTAGAGTAAATGTCCCCAGAGCTGATTACTGGGAGTAAGTTAGTCTCATATGCTAGTCATCAGCATCTCCAGGGCTGTATATAGCATGCATGTGGACCGAGATATTAAAAGTCAGTTAAGTGCTCCATTCAGAAGCTATCCTGTGTTTTACATACTTGCTATATGTGAAAACCTATTATTTGGAGTGAATCATGTGATAAATAGAAATTAAAGGCCTTGACTCATGAATTTCTAGTTCACTGGCTAACTTATGTTCTCCCGAGAAACTCCACCTTGGTGTTTCTCAAGGTGAGGTCTGCTAGGAGTTAACAGAAAAAAAAAAATCTATTAGTCCCTGTCCTCAGCTCCTGGCACAGAGTTCTAGGAGCTCTAGCTTTTAATTTCCTAAGTGAAAGAACACTAGGAGCATTTCTTTATTCTAACAGTTGGTCTTTGATCCTAGTTCCTGACACAGAGATCCTAATGCCTTAAGTCCTGGGTGACAGTAGTGTCTTCTGTCCTAATGAGGTAGTTACTGGTGGACTCCTGGGTGGGGCTGGTCACCAGAAAGACCAAGCATGATCAGAAGCCGGGAATTCCCAGCACCACCTACTATTCTCCAGAGAGGAGAAGGGGCTGGAAATGGAGCGAAAAATATATGTTTTTTATACAGTATTTTGGAAATACATATACTTTTTGTTAACAGTGACTATCTCTTGGAAAAGAGACAGAAAACAGTGTAGATAAGCATGTATTTATAGCTTTATTGAAGTTTAAATGATTTCAGTTTGACGAGTTTTGACTGATGGGTACATCCATGAACCATCATCATGTTCAAGGTCATGAACACATCCATCATCCCCAGGAGGACGGTGTCCGCATGTCCCTTTGCCGTCACTGTAGATAATCTGCACTGTTTTCTGTCACCGTAGATCATTTTCTAAGTTTAAGTGGTTAGTGCGTGTGCGTGCTCAGTCGTGTCCAACTCTTTTGCGACCCCATGGACTGCAGCTCATCAGGCTCCTCTGTCCATGGAAGTTCCCAGGCAAGAATACTGGAGTGGGTTGCCATTTCCTTCTCCAAGGGATCTTCCTGACCCAGGGATTGAACCCATGTCTCTTCAGTCTCCTGCACTGGCAGGTGGATTCATGAAAGTGGAATCATACAATATGAGTTATTTTTTGTCTAACCTCTTTTACTCAGCATAACTATTCTGAGATCCACCTACATTTTTGAATGTATCGATAATTATTTCTTTTTCCTTTCTGAATAGTATTCCACGGTACAGGTATATCACAACTTGTACCTACTCATTCAAGAGTGGACATTTGGGATGTTTCCAGTTTTTGACTCTAACAAATAAAGCTGTTACTAACATTTATGCACAGGTCTTTGTGTAGACGTGTTTCATTTGTCTTGGGTAAATACCTTGAAAGGGAATGGCTGGGTCTATGGGAGGCCCGTGTTTAACTTTATAAGAAAATGCCACTCTGCATTCCCAAGTGCTTGTGCCATTCTAAATTCCCACCAGCTTAGGAAAGTTCTAGTTGCTTCATTCTTGCCAACACTTGGTAGGATCAGCATTTTTTTTTTTTTTTAACTTTACACCAATTCTTTATCTTAGATTGTTTATCCCAAGCATATTCTATCTTTATAATAAACTTAGTTTAAAATATCTTACATCTAGGAACAGTAATAAAGTTATAATAGCTTCTGCCTCAAAGGTGCGGACCTATTTGATTTCCCCTTTAAATGAAATGGGGAGATGACGACAGTACCTGCCTCCCAGGGCTGTTGTGAGGATTAAGTGAGATTACCCAAGTAGAGCATCTGGCTTAGCATCTGCCACATAATAGCTCAAAAATGCTAACTCCTCTCGCCATTATCATCACTGCTGTCGTAATTGTGGTGACAGCTGTTGTTCCTCTGCCTACTCTTCTCCCCTTTCCCATGATGACTGCAGCTCTCTGACACCTGCTTATTTCTGTCTGCAAGGGGTTTGGGGATACATCATTGATGGAGCACTACTCAGCAGAGTGGTCTCAATATTAGATTACAAGAGGGCTCTCCTTTGTTTCAGGTGTGAAGCGAAGTGAAAGTCGCTCAGTCATGTCCGACTCTTTGCAATCCCATGGACGATACAGTCCAGAATAGTGGAGTGGGTAGCCTTTCCCTTCTCCAGGGCATCTTCCCAACCCAGGGATCAGACCTAGGTCTCCTGTACTGCAGGTGAATTCTTTACCAGCTGAGCCACAAGGGAAGCCCAAGAATACTGGAGTAGGTAGCCTATCCCTTCTCCAGCAGATCTTCCCGACCCAGGAATTGAACCGGGGTCTCCTGCATTGCAGGCAGACTCTTACCAACTGAGCTATCAGGGAAATCCCATGTTTCAGGTGTAGAGCATTATAATCTGACATCTCTACACACTGCACAGTGATCACCACCACAGGCCCCATAATCATCCGTTACCATATAGCTGACTCCTTTCACCCATTTTGCCCACCCTCAAATCCTCTTCCTCTTTGGTAGCTACTAATCTGTTCTCAGCACCGATGAGTTTGTTTGTCTGTAGATACTACATGTGAGTGAAAGCACACAATATCTGTCTTTCTCGGCCTGACTTACTTCATTTAACAAAGCACTCAACGTTCATCCATGTTGTTGCAAATGGCAGGATCTCACTGGAGGATTCCCGTTCTAAAGAAGTCCTGAATATTTGTAACTAACGAAGAATAAGGACATGAACTTTTCCACAACTTCCCTGAATGCTCTCATGTGTCACTAAGCTCCCAAATGAGAAATGTCTGAGCACAGCAGGCAAGGGAGAAGCTTTCAGGCTGCTGCTGCCAAGGCAAAAATACAAGGTAAGCAAATCCAACCACTTTGGCAGAGACGGCTGTTAGAGGAGAGGACAGGATGTGAAACATCTGCAAGGCTCACCTTACTCGCTGGTGAAGGAGATAGAGAATGTTCCGAAGACTCCCCAGCGTTCTGTTTTCTGGGTTGAGTCTGTGACGTCCAAACTAAGAAGGAACAAGATAAATGATTACCACCTGTTACCGCTTTCTTTTTTAAAAAATTTTATTTATTTACTTGTTTCTTTTTTTACTGTGCTGCATCTTCGTTGCTGGGTGTAGGCTTTTCTCTAGTTGCACTGAGTGGGGGCTACTCTCTAGCTGCAGTGGCGGGGCTTCTCACTGCGGCGGCTCCCCTTGTTGCCGAGCACAGGCTCAATAGTTGTGGTACACAGGCGTAACTGCTCCAGGCACGCGGGATCTTCCCAGAGGAATCGAACCCATGTCTCCTGCATTTGGCAGGCGGACTCTTTACCACTGTGCTACCAGGGAAGCCCTGTTACCACTTATTTTTAATCTTAATTTCCCCTTATGTTGGAGTAACATCTTACAGCACATGGTAATAAAAATGTCCTTTTAATATGTGAAAGTGAAAGTGTTAGTCGCTCAGTCGTGTCTGACTCTTTTGCGACCCCATGGACTGTAGCTTGCCAGGTTCCCCTGTCCATGGAATTCTCCAGGCAAGAATAGTAGAGCGGGTTGCCATTCTCTTCTCCAGGGGAATCTTCCTGTCCCAGGGATTGAACCTGGATCTCCTGAACCGCAGGCAGATTTTTTACCATCTGAACCACTAAGGAAGCCCCTGGTGGCTCTTTTAGTATTTAGATTTCATTAATCTTCTTTTTTTCAATGAAACAAATGAAATATTTCAATGAAATAAGTGAAAATAAGAATTTTTTTTCAATGAAGCAAGCATGAGAATTTTCATTTTTTACAGAGAATCATGGGGAAAATTCTACCTCAAAAGAAAAAATCATACCCAGGATGAAGATTTAGATACTGATGGAATGGCTTCCAGTCTTTTAAGAAGTTATGATAAACATTAATTAGTTAGAATCTCTGTAGTCCAAGCTCTTCATGTTAGGTTTCTATTATAAAAATGTCAAAATACATTTACTTGACTGCAACTGAAATTTTTTATATTAAGTACCAATTTAAAAATAGTCCATTGGTAAAAATACTTTTAACAGAAGGGAATAATCTTTTCAAACTAAAATACTTTCATTAATGCCTCCATTTTACTCATCGGTTTAAGTCCTTTGAATTTTTTCTCCCAAACATAACTTGAATCCTTCCCTTTCCACTACCATCTTAGTCCAGGCCACCATCGCATCTCACATGTGACCAAGATAGCCTCCTCACCTGAAACTCCCCTTTCTCTTAGCCTTCTGACCAATTTGCCACTGAATAGTCACGGTACTCTTCTCAAACTGTAAATCAGATCACATTACCCTTGTCTACAGCCTTGCAACGGTTTCCTACTGCAGTGAGAATAAAACCCAGTCATCACTCATAGCCATCCTGCCCCTTTTCTGATCTCCTTGAGCCACCTCCAGCCACAGTGGCCTCCCTTTCAGTTGCTAGGATTCACCAAGCTCTCGGTGCACCAAGTTCCCTCCACCTGGAAAGCTCTTTCTTCCGCTCTGGGCATGGCTGGGTCCTTACCTTCCTTTAAGTCTTGATTTACACAGGGCTCCTAAGGACCCATCTCCAATCAAGTCATCTGAGAAGATCCCCACTGTGGCCCTCTCCACTAAATCACAGAATGCGGCTTACTTCCTTGATAGCTCTTTCCTCAATTTACAGGTACCTATTTATGCTGATTTACTGGTTCACTCTCTCCTCTGTTAACTCGTAAGGGCAGGGACTATGGCTTTTATTCACCACGTGCACCCAGTTGCTCGTAGAATGGGTACTTAAAAAAATATTTCAAAGAATAAATAATTGAATGAATGAAAAACTAGAAATTGGAAAATACTTCAGAAAAGCTAAATCATCCATTCCTTCTGAATGAATCTCTGATTCTGTAAAGGGAAATCTACCCTGTGCACCAGGCCAATCAACCTGACTGTGAAGGAAGCAAACTTCTTATGTTCCTGAGGTCTTTAAAGAACTTCCTCCATACTTGGATGTTCTGAGACAGCAGGTGACCGAAAAAAAATTCAAAGTGTAAACTTTGTTCCAAACCAAACAGAAAACCAACTGACAGCCTGACTAATTAGCAAAATGTCAAACATTGAAATTGGCTGCACTCTGGAGCACTTCGTTGCTTTATTAACATTGCTTCAAACAGAGAAACCCCATTATTTTAGAATGCTGTCAGTCTAAATGCAGGAGAAGCCCAGCACTCACCCTCAGAATTGACTGCACTGTCTGCATAGGGTAGGTGACTGTGGTGGCGACTGCTTTGGCGATCGCGCCAATGAGGAACACATCCAGGGAAGACAGCTGCAAGGCAAAGAAAGAGTGAACCGCATCAGTCTACACAGCGAGAAGGTATCAGGGGTTGTTTGTGGCTTTCAAGATCAGGGCTTACCTTCGTTCGTTTCTTTAAAAGCTGCCGTTTTAAGCCTTCGTAGAACATGAACTGGATGGCAGGATTAAAGACCAGCAGCAGGGAGGGAAAGGTGCCGTTCCATAAAGCCAAGATCCCTTCATCCCGGATGATCTGGTGAAAAGCATCTAAGCGAGAAATCAAGGACCTCTGAGGACAATCCCGTAACTAGAAAGACAATGTGCCCAGAACACAGGCCAGGCTGATTCTATCAAGATTTCCTTTTGGCAACGACAAGTTAATCCGTTAACTGCTTCTGGAGAATCATCAGATATTGACAGTCACTGAGTTATTGAGAGACTAACTTCAATTGTTGGCAACCTTTCCTGACAAATCTGGGGTTAGCAGGTCAAGTTTTCCTCGGTACTGATCCTCTCCACCACTGAGCTCTCTGTATTACACAGACAGAATGGGGAACGGCAGCCTGTGGGTTTCACAGTGAAGGCCAGTACAGAAAATGACAAGACAGGTCTCCGGAGTTCATTTTATAGGATTGCCTTTTAAGAAAACTGCTGTCCTCATTACAAAGAAGGAAAGATGGGAAAGAAGAACCTGGCAGTGTGATACTATTAAAAAGCAGAAACTCAAAGATATCAGACATTAATCTTGTATCTTTATCCAAAGACAACACTGGGGGAGAAAAAGTAGCAGATTATTCTTCAGAAATATTCATCCCCTCCCGCCTTCACTCCATGGGCTACCCTACACGGGTATATTTCTCTCCCCCTTGTCTTGAGGCTTGGCCACTGGGAGTGCTTTGGACAAGAGGATGGTAATAGACAAGATGCAAACGGGGGCTTGAAATATGCTTGTATGATCGGGCGTATCTTCCTGTGCTTTTGCTATCACCAAGAGAAGAATATCCTGAGGCTAGTCCCAGGAAATGGAAGAGAGGCACCTGGAGCTGAGACTCCGAGGCTGGAGTCAGCCTAAACGAATCAAATCCTTGTCAATCCACAGACACAGGCGCTAAACAAATGCTCACTGCTGGACACTGGGATTTGAGGCTGTCCACTATGCAGCTTCATCATGGTGATAAGTTCCAGATACAAAGAGAGAAGAGAGCCTTTAAAAAGGGACACATCCAAAGACACTCACCAACGATACCACTGTAGTTGGTTGGGACAATGTCTTCATTCCTGAATTTTGCCCCTTGCAGCTTCAGCCTGGTGTTTACCACCCAGAGTGGAGTTGTGAGCAGCACATTCACCACCCCTGAAAAGAGAAAGGGGGCGAGACAAAGGGAAAGCAAAATGTAACCTTTATGGTAAAAGCTAAACGCGTCCATGTTCCAGTTATATTTCTGCTGACCTACTAGGAGACCTGAGGTAAGGTGTCCCTTTGTGCCAAGGTACAACACAAGCCACTACTGTTAGAAGCAATTCAGAAGCCTTGCTGAGAGCGGGACGGCCAGCAGCAGGACCTCTCCAAGTGAGGAGAGTGCCGAGTTTCCTCCTTCGTACACTAGGAGGCAATCTGTCAATTTATACAGCATCCAAAGTAGCAATTTTGATATAGTTTTAAACACAGTTTTTAAAAACAGCTTTAGGATAGGGGAACTGATTTCTTGATCACATGCTAAATAAGTCCATGACAGTATCACATAAAACACACACCTTACAACTCTCAAGTAAGTAGTTCACGTGGTTTTAAGTGAGTGTGGATCTAGTACCATAAAAGACAGGTGGAGAAAGTGTGACATTTGAAAGGACTTCGACAGGGACTAGAGGCTCACAGAAGAGCTCCGCTTCGCTTGGGGAATTAGGACAGGCAGGCAGCAAGCAGTCGTTATGAACTGTCACAAAAACACCTGCAACAGCTTCAGAAGCATCGTGATTCTTACACGCTTAAGGATGGGGATCTTGGCCACCCAAGGTGGCCTCAGAGTGGAACAATACAATGAGCCAGGTGCTTCTGTTTGAAAACACACGATCCCAACTTTAGCACCATCTTGAGATATTAAGACATTCCTCATCAGTCCTGAAATGGTCAGAGAAAAATACCAGACAGACTTGTAAAACAAAAAAGTGCCTGACACATAGTATCTACTTTATAAATGTATGTTAAATAAATGTTTAACAAATACACCAATGAACAAACTCAGCAAACAACCATATACCAAGCTATTGGGCCACACTCAGAAGAACCGAGAGGCACAATCATAAAGAAGAGGAAGCTTTTACTAACAGGATTGGGAATTCCCTGGGGTCCAGTGGTTAGGACTCGGTGCTTCCACAGCAGAAGGCATGGGTTCAGTCCCTAGTCAGGGAACTAAGATCATGCAAGCCGAATGATGCCATCAAAAAAAAAGAAACAACCACCACAGCAACAAAGCAAGATTAAGGATGTTTTAAGGAATTTCAAACATACTACACAGATAACACCAAAGTTAATAAACTTGGTGAAAATGCCAGGAAATTCAAATCCTAAATTTTCATTAGTGGAATGCAAGACATTTTGGCACCTCTCTCTTAGGAACATTATGAGGACATATTTCTCAAAAGGCATTATCATTTTATGAGTTGTATTTGTTAGAGTTTTTCATATAACACCAAGGAGTCATCTTTAGCTATGACTCAATATACTCATACATTGTCAAGAAACTGGTCATAATCTGAAAAAGTCTTAACTGAAGATTCTTGCAAGGCTCATTTTAAAAAAGCCCAAGAGGCCAAGGTAAAAGAGTATCAATACACACTCATTTGCCCAGACTTCATAATGTATTCCTATTCAATATAATGTACACATCACTTAACAAAAAATCCAACAGTCAGAAAAATCAGACTGGAAAGTACTACTGAGCAGTCTGCTGCTTTTGTTTTAGATGAAGACAGGCAAGCTCAGAACCAGAGATCACAAGCTTCTGTGGGTATTGTAGTGCAAACACCTTTCTAAACAAACGGAAAGGTTGCCCATTAAAGAAAGTCTTTGGAAATCAAAATTCCCTTCATGTTCTATTCGGGACGTAGCCACACACAGAACAGGTCAGAGGAAATGCAGCCAAGATTAAGATTTAGCTATTATTTAGAATTCTGCTTACATTATCCCCATTACCAACATGAGCTGAAAGACTCAGAGGATTCTAAGGACAATGTCAAGTACAAAAATGCATCACATCATTTAAGGAAGAGAATATAAAGTCCTTGTAAGAACATTCTGTACTACAAAGCTTTTGATCTGAGAAGATCTTTGTTCATCCTCTAAGCCAAATAGATGGAAAGGTTACTTTTTAACCACTTTCATTTTATGAATTCTGAGAGAACACTTGAGGATCCAAACTTTACTAAAAACTTGCAGCCTATATAAGCAAGCAAAGGACGTTTTTCTGTGGAGGAAAAACCAGCTGCAAAAGAATATGATGAGCAATTCAAACTCTTACTAAGGCATGATGGGTATGGCTGCAGGATAAAGAAAGCTGTCTGCTTATTTATGTGCAGAAAATTTCACCAGTTCCAAGTCATGCCCATTATTTCAGCTCTAAGATGAATACCAATACTTTACCTACTTAAGAATAGGAGACTGTTCTCTTTCCAATTTGGGTCATTCTATTTTCTTTCTTTTTTCATAAACAATCATTTACAGGAAAACACAATCAAAATTAAGAGATGAAGAATAGCAACTGAACATACTAAAATCATTCACTGATTCAGGGAATAATTGGAACACAGCTATTTACTTCTGAAATCTTGAAAACGAAGTTTTATTAGCAGTGAGCCTCCTGAGTTAAGGACAGAAAACAAAAACAGAGAATACTACCTGGGTGCACTTCTGGGGAACACGTGCAGTGACCGCTGAGACAATGGCAGGTCAAGGTCACTGATCTAAGAGCTTGGCTCCCTACAAAGGAATGTGACTTGATACACTGCAGGAACAAACCTGCCTTACCAGATTTAGGGCCTAAAGGCAGGAAATTAATTTCAACCGTCACAACAATGATAATACCCTTGGCACTCAAAAAAGAGTTATTGACAAAAATTCCAATTTCATAAAAATGGCAAGTATCTTCATTTATGTTATCTGTAAAGTTCTGTTCTCAAATTCTTCCCCAGGATATTAAGCTACATGGGCTTTTTCTTGTGAAAATACAATAAATAGTAACAAGTCTAAGTTTCTAGCAGAACCGGAACAACAGTACTTTGCCCAGTCCTCCCAGGAGATAATGTAACTCATTCCTACAGTGATTACAATACAATGACTAGGTTCACAGCAGAAAGAGAAAAAAGCTGTTCTAATTGTTGTAAAAACTCATAAAAATGCACAGGCACTGGGGAATTCCCTGGTGGTCCAGTGGTTAGGTACTTCCACTGAGGGGGCAGGGGTTCAATTCCTGGTCAGGGAACTAAGATACCACAAGCCCCACAGTGTAGCCAAACAGACAAACGAAAATTCGCAGGCATTAAGATATAAAAACATGTTGGGGAAGCATATGTAAACCCATGGTGATATCATGACAATGTATGGCAAAAACAATTAAAAAATTTAAAAAAAAAACATGTTATGAGGAGACGCTTAAAACTCATAACAGTAATTTCCAAGGAATTCCCTTCTTTCAGAAAAAGAGAGGACCTATAATCAAAGAATCTCAGAATCATTAAGGACTATAAAAATCTTTAATCAAGGGTCTCTCAACTGTGCGTTTGGGGCGAGACAGGGTGCAGATGCGTAGGGTATTGAGCAGTGTCTCTGGCCCTCTAGCCACTAGATGCCAGCAGCATCCTCTGGTTGTGACGACACACTCACATGTTCCCTGTGGATCCACTGACCTAATCCAATCCAAGTGGGTTGGTGATTATTCACTTTATTTTTGAAAACCTCAAAAGACAGGAATTCACTATCATCCCCAAAAGCCCATTCTTTCTAAGAGCAGTTAGAAATTTTATTCTTATTGGTATTAAATCTACCTTCTTAAAGCAAGCGGAAACATATTTAACTAGCCAGTAGCCAATTTTAACTAGCCAGTAGATGTTTTTTCACCCAAGATATGAATTGAAGAGTAAAAAGTTAGTCTGTCACTAAACTGTGTCTGACTCTTTGCAACCCCAGACGGTACCCACCAGGCTCCTCTGTCCATGGGATTCTCCAGGCAAGAATACTGGAGTGGGTTGCCATTTTCTTCTCTGGGGGATCTTCCTGACCCAAGGACAGAACTCCAGTCTCTTGCATTGGTACTGATCCCCACCAGGGAAGCCCAATTAGCAATTCTTAAGTGACTTTACGTGTATTTTGGGAGAAGTAAATGTTTATGACCTGCAAGCAAGTCACCTATGGTTTGCTCATCAAATACGTATTGTGTGCCTAGTATCGGGTTGGCAAAAAAACTCGTCTGGGTTTTTTCATACGGTGCTATGTGCTAAGTAGGTGCTGATGATACAACAGGTACATAAAAAGTGAAAATCTCTGTCCTTGTGAAGCTTATGTGCTAATGGTGTAAGACAGGATAAAGAGGATAAAGTTAAAGAGAAAATTTAAGCAGAGAAGGGGGATAGAGTTTTGGTGGTAGAAAGGGACTCCATTTTAGACAGTGTGGCCATTCAGGGAAAGACTTTATAGGAGGTGAGGGAGCAAACCACGCAGGAACCATAAACAGGAAAAAGCTTCCGGTTCACGGGCCCCGAGGGAGAAGTATTCTGGGAGAGTTCAGGCAGAAGAGGCCGGTGTGGCTACAGTGGTGTGAGGGGCAAGGATGGGTGGGCAAGACAAAGAGCGCTTTGGAGGACAAGTGAGGACTCTGGCCTTTATTCTGAGTGAGAAGGGAAGCAACTGGAGACCTCTGAATAGAGGAATACTACAATCCCGTCTATGTTTTAGTGTGATCACACTGGCTGCTGTGTCGAACACGTATTGAAGGGGACCAAGGAGGAAGCAGGCCATCAGTTAGGCGACTCTGAGGATAATCCTGGCAAGATTCAATGGTGGTTTGGGCTCAGGTGGTACAAGTAGGGGAAAGGGGCTAACTGCTAGATACCACATGAAGAAACAGGAAATAGGATTCGTTCATGGACTGGGGGTGGGGTCAGAGAAAAAGGATGAATTCAAGACTCTTGTAGGGCAACTAGAGACGAGAGCTGCCAATTAGGAAAATGGGAAGACTACAGTCCTTTGAGTTGACTTAAACAACATTTAAAATTTAATTCATTCAACGTTTAATCAGCACCTTCTGTGTATCAGCCACTGCATTAAGGTACTAGAGATGCAGAGATTTTTTTCAAAAAGGTAATTTCTGCCTTTAAGGAGGGTCTAGTAAAAGATAAAAGACAAATATGCAGACTACTATTATCCAGTAGAGTAAGCACTTAGAGGTATACACTGAGTTGAAGCACAGAAGGTGGGCACCTAACCCAGAATAAAACCTGGCGGTGGTGGGTATGAGAAACAGGGAAGGCTTCCTGAAGAGGAGGTGGCGTGAGTGGAGAGTAAAAGGATGCATAGGAGTTAATGAGACAAAGCAGTAAGTGCTTCAGGCTGACAACAGCAGCTGGAGTGGAATGAAGTGACTTGGCGGCCTGGTATAGTCAAGGAATCACGGCCTGGGAGGACAGGCACAGGATGGCCACGCTATGGAGGGAAGCAGTACCACAGCAGATCTGGTATGGGGGACCCTCATCCTGCACGTGTATGAGGCGGGGAGTGTCTGGGGGGGGGGCGCTGTGACGTCATCCTATCAGCAGGCAGCAGGGACTGAAGGGTTTGAGGCTGGGCCTAACAATCCAATTCAGACCTCAGAACAGCAGTTCTCAACTGCTTCTCTGACGAGACATGTAACAGATGATGTTCACAATCCACGCAGACCCGTGGGTTCTTCCTGTACGTCAATTCCATTCTTTTCTCACATTCTCAAGAAAACAGTTCTGAATGTATTAATAAATGAATGAGAATGATATTAACACAGTGGGATCTCTTTTAACCAGTCCCACATAATGGATTCACCAGATAAACCTGTGTTCCTCTTTGCCTTTACAAACATTCTGACAGAGGCCATGGCGCACTGACTCCCGTGGCCTGGAGGCTATGCTCTAGTGTGCCATGCTCTTTTACTCCCATCCCACGGGGGTCGAGGCTTACCAAGAGTGAATTATTCCTTTTCTCAAACCTGTTTGTGTTGGTCATATCTGTTACAGTAGACAAAGCATTTATAGGCATGGGTTATTGTAGCTCAGCTGGTAAAAAATCCGCCTGCAATGCAGGAGATCTGGGTTCGATCCCTGGGTTGGGAAGATCCCCTGGAGAAGGAAGAGGCTACCCATGCCAGTACTCTGGCCTGGAGAATCCTATGGACTGTATAGTCCATGGGGTCACCAAGAGCTGGACACGACTGAGCGACTTTCATTTTCATACCAGAAAAAAAGCACAAAACTCCCATGAGTGAGTGGATATGCCTTGGCCATACAGAAAATTAGAGAAGTATCTATTCACACATCTTAGGTTAAAATAAAACACTTAAGGCACACGGGCCATTTATGACATTCCCTACTTCTACTGACTTTTTAAAAGCTAACCACCCTACCATACCGGGCTAGCTGTTTTAGGTGTGGGAGAATCTCCTATAACTGTAAATTGTGTAAGCATCAGAAAGGAAATCAGCAGAGTATGGTGAGAGAATGTAGGGCTTCCCTGGTTGGCTCAGACAGTAAAGAATCCACCTGCAATGTGAGAGACCTACGTTCAATCCCTGAGCTGGGATCCCCTGG
Source organism: Antilocapra americana (assembly GCA_007570785.1). Classification (NCBI taxonomy): domain Eukaryota; kingdom Metazoa; phylum Chordata; class Mammalia; order Artiodactyla; family Antilocapridae; genus Antilocapra; species Antilocapra americana. The sequence continues at coordinate 7,583,527 of ML663560.1, read as the reverse complement.
AGAAGGGAACGGCTACACACTTCAGTATTATGGCCTGGAGAATTCCATGGACTGTATAGTCCATGCGGTCACAAAGAGTTGGATAGGACTGAGCGACTTTCACTTCACAATGAGAGAATGTAACAAAGGGTGGTGTGTACCTAGTATATAATGGGAAGCCAGACACAGCAAACAAACAGCTCTGGACAACCAAAAGGGAGACTTCATCATATATTTCATAAATTAGTTTCATGGAAAGTTACCTAAGTTAGTCCCTGACAGTGAGACATAACCTTCTCAATGTAAATATATATGGAAACTAATATAATAATATAATCAAGGTATTACAAACATTTGGTCTCAAGAATAAAAGATCATACCAGACTGCCATTTGTTGCAGTTATATAAAAAAGATTCCCTCTCTATAGGCTGGATCTATTCTGATTTTTTTTTTCAGTGAACAAATTTCAAACCTGAGTTCTTCAAATTGTAAGTGTCTGAAAACTATTCTTCTAGAAATGCTACTTGAGCAGAACTGTGCAAAGTGTGTTAGTGAGAAAGACTTAAGAAGCAAGGAGATCAGAGTAGAGCAATAGTCCAGGTAAGGGATAATAATACTTGATTTTGGGAAATAGTTATGGACATGGAGAAGAGGGAATGCTTTCAAGAGATATTTAAGAGAGACTGGTGGTTAATGAAGACTAAGTAGACATGAAGGGTAAGAGAGCACTCTCTATGAAGACCTCCAGATTTCTGAGCTACCTACTTATTCATTCATTTCCTCAGAGAAAGTGTGTTACACTCTTTATTTGAACGCTGGTCTGGCTGAGGTTGGGAGTCTGTATATGCATGCTCAGTCACTTTCAGTCGTGTCCAATTCTTTGCAACCCTACAGACTGTAGCCCTCCAGGCTCCCCCGTCCATGGGATTCTCCAGGCAAGAATACTGGAGAGGGTTGCCATGCCCTCCTCCAGGAGATCTTCCTCACCCAGGGATCAAACTCAAGCCTCCAGCACTGGCAGGTGGATTCTTTAGCCACTGAGCTACCTGGGAAGCCCCAGGGTTGGGGGTGAGGGTAGTCAAAAGGTAAAACTTCCAGTTATAAAATAAATAAGCCATGGGGATATAATGTACAAGGTGACTATACTTAATAAAATTGTATTGTGTATTTAAAAGTTGCTGACAATAAACCTTAAAAGTTCTCACCACAAGAAATAAATTCGTAAATACGTGTGATGATGGATGTTAACCAGATTTTTTACAGTGTTAACTTCACAATATACACAAATACTAAATTATTATATTGTATACCTGAAATTAATATATTATATGTCAATTATATCTCAATTTTAAAAAAGAAAGTTGGTTCAAGGGAAAGTTTATTATACAAAAATCAACTAAAGTAAGACTCTTAAGCATAAGAAAGGCTCAGAGACTAAATAAAAAATAGCAGTGGTCTCATACAGGTGAAGAGGAAAAACTGGAGGCCATGAATGCTCTTGGCCTGCTTACTATTTTTCAGTCAAATCATTTTCACTTCAATTGGACATTTACATTCTTTAGTTGTGCGGCTTCCAAATCTGTAATTTTTCAAAGAATTTATCAAAAAGTGAGTCCACAAAACACAAACACTAAATGGACAACATTTAAATAAATTAACTGAAATACAAACTAAATGGATAAGCACACACACAAAAGGAAATAGATCTACTTTTTCCTGTCTCTTTAATAAAACTCTGATTAAGTCAATAAATACTTTATTTATTCAGCAAACATTTATTGAGCTCCTACTACAAGTTAGGAATTATTCTTACTGAAAATTTAGCAAGGGAGGGGGAATATATATATAACAATATATATGTATATATATAAAATAACTAAATTGAAAGTGAAAGTAGCTCAGTCTTATCCAACCCTTTGCGACTCCATGGACTGTAGTCCATGGAATTCTCTAGGCCAGAATATTGGAGTAGGTAGCCTTTCCTTTCTCCAGGGGATCTTCCCAACCCAGGGATTGAACCCAGGTCTCCTGCATTGTGGGTGGATTCTTTACCAGCTGAGCCACCAGGGAAGCCCACATAATAACTAAACATAGATATATAATTGAAATATATATTATCTTACATATGTAATATATACTTTATACATATGAAGTATACATAAGATACTGCTCTATATCTTATAGTGCTCATATGCCACTAAGAAGAAAGAGACGGTAACTAAAGATTCACAATATCAGGTTAACGGCTTCCCACCTCTTCTGAAACCTCAGGTGGCAAGGATCCAAAGACTTCTAAAATTGGGCTCCTTAATTTTCCAACTTACTGCTCATGTTCCTATGCTCAATTTACTCACTCACTAAATTACAGAGCTCACTGTTCTAAACAAGGTCCTGTATTCTCTCAATTCCCTCCATCGGGAAACCGTCACCACTTATCTCCAAGTGCTACTAACTCTGCCAAGGCTCAGTTCAAAACGACTGCTTTCTATATGCAAATACCTCCCAGCCAAAAGAAACCCTCCTTCTCCTATGAACTCCCAAAACATTAACGACTATGATGATACTGACTACACTGAGCTGTGCACTAAGATCTCTTTGTCACACCTGACTCAACACTTTCACACTCAGGGTGGGCTTCATGGGTGTGCAACCCTGTCTTGTGCTTGGTGTAATGCTTCACTGTCAACCATCTTGGAGTGCTTAAGAAATTGTGAACAAGGAGTCCTGCATTTTCAGTTTACACTGGACCCTGCAAATTATGTAGCCGTCCTGTTCATGTTGAACATCTCAGGCCAAAAAACAAAACAAAAACTCCCAGAAAATAAGCAGGAAAGGTCCTGTAATTTTCATTTTTAAAAAAGGAGATCTTAATGCCCATAAATTCTGGATACAGGCTGCTAAACAGGGATAACTGACCCTCTTCTCCGGATTAAGTAGATAAAAACAAGCCAAGTTAGCTCAGAAATAAAATTTTGTGCATATGGTCAACTGATCTTTACAAGGGTGCCGAGACTACTCAGTGGGGTAAGGGACAGTCTAGTCACATCAACAAATGGTGTTAAGAAAACTGGACATTCACACACAAAAGAATGAAGTTGAATCCTTATCTGACAGCAGACACAGAAAGTAACTCTCAACGGATTAAAGACTTAAAACTATATAACTCCAAGATGAAAATTAGGAGAAAAGCTTTCATGGCACTAAACTTAGCAACGATTTCTTGGACACGACGCCTAAAGCACAGGCAAAAAGGGGAAAATAAGCAAATGGCACAATATCACACTTAAGGACTTTTGAGCATCAAATGACATAACCAACAGAGTGAAAGGCAACCACAGAATGGGAGATAATGTGTGTAAATCACATATCTGATAAGGGGCTAGTATCCAGAATATATAAAGAATACTTACAGCTCAACAACAAAACATCAAATAACTCAAAAAATGAGCAAAAGATTTGAGCAGACATTTCTCCAAAGATGCTCAGCATCAGATGAAAAGATGATCAACATCACTCTCATCAGAAAAATACATATCAAAACCACAGTGAAATATTATTTCGCTCTCATTAGGATCAAAAAAAAAAAGGGCCAATGAGGATGTGAAGAAACTGGAACCAACTGCTGGTGGGATTATGAAATAGTGCAACCAATGTGGAAAACAGTACAGCAGTTCTTCTCAAAATTATAAAAAGAATTACCATATAATCCAGGAATCTCACTTCTTGGAATATATCCAGAAGCATTGAAAGCAGGGACTCAGAGAGATTCATACAACCCATGCGCACAGCACCAACTATTCACAGTAATCAGGAGGTGGAAACAACCCAAATGTCCATCAGTAGGTGAGTGGATAAACAAAATGAGGTATATTCATACAACAGAATATCATTCATCCTTATAAAACAAGGAAATCCTGTCACATCCTACAGGATGAATGAACCTTGAGTATACATTATTCTGAGTGAAATAAATCAGTCAAAAAAAAGAGACAAATACTGTACAATTCCACTTACATGAGGCATTGAAAGTAGTCAAATTCATACAAACAGAAAGCAGAATTGTGGTTACCTGGGGCTGGGGGAGGATGGAAAGGGGAATTGTTGTTTAATGGGTATAGAGCTTCTTATTTGTAAGATGAAAATGTTATAGAGATCTGTTGATCTGTTTCACAATAATGTGAATAAACCTACTATTGAAATGTACACTTAATTGTTAAAATGGTAAATTTTATGTTATGCATTTTTACTATACACACACAGAGTCAAGTTAGAAAACTAATTACATTCTTTGTAGTATTAATGTGTGTTAAAATAACCTCTTAGAGGGTATATGAAATATAATATAAACAATAAAAATATAAAAATAAATATTCAGAAAACTTAGTTACCTGCAACAAATCCAACTACCAGATCTTTTCCAGTAGTAGAATGTTGACCTTTGACCCAGACTGCTTTGAGGCTATTAAAAGTGTAGAAATATACAAAATTGGAGCAGCAGAGACTGGAGATAACTGGAAACCATCCTCGATATGGTGCAAGGCTAGGAGAAGAACACAATAAGCAAAGTAAAGATGCGGGACAGAAGCCTCTAGAAAAGAAAGTCCTAGAAAAGGCTGATCATCATTCACATATTCTCAAAGTTCATTCCTATATCAAAATGTACTCCAAACTGTACACATATCCTACCTTCTGAGGATGCCCAAGAAATCTTTTCTAGCATTGAGGACACCAGGAAACAACATACATTCAATTACTGATTTATTGATTCCCCCCCTTGATTTCCTTTAGAAATTACTATATAAAATTAAGAGACAATTTCCTCATGACTGTTATTTAATGTAGCATCATTCACATTTTATTACAGGGCAAGAACATTTAAAATTAAGTAAATACAGAGCAGAAGTGATGGGGGCATCCAAAAGAGGTGATGGGGACATAAGGGCAGAGGAACCCGACTGCAAGGGTTCTGGCCACAGCTGGGACAATTTGACCACCAAAATAACCAGGGATAAACTGGAAACCACTGCATTTCTGAGTTTCTATAATACTAAATTAAGTATTTTCCTCATAGACTTGCAACTCATAGTTGCAAGAGAGGAAAAATAAAATTTCAGTGGTTAACTCAAATCTAAGAAATCATAATTAACCAATAAAGAGCAAGTGGAGAATATGTAACTCTAGATGGGACATCCCAAGAAGGACACAATTTCACCTACGTGTTACTCTGCCCAAGAATGCACAGATTCAGGCTAACCATGAAGAAACATGAGGCAAACTTAAAATGAGAAACATTTTGTTTAAGGAAAAGTAAGGGGAGAAGGTCCACACTCTGAAAATGTCAGTCATAGGGGTATGGGGCTTGATGTATGGTATAAAACTTACTTACAAATAATTCTGAAAAAAACTTGTGTGTGTTGTGTGACGTGTCTGTGTAGTAAAGGAAGAAGGCTGGGGCAGGCGTAGAGCGAAGGAGAAAGCATGAGCAAAAATGGAAAAAATAGGAAAGAAAGTGTCAACAACAGGTCAATCTGGGTAAAGTATATACTGGTTTTCTTTGCATTAACACTATTTTAGCTTTGCAAGTTTTTGTAAATTTGAAATTATTGCCAAATTAAAAGCTTTTTAAAAGGCACACGGGTCTGAATGTATCTGGCAGGAATGAACCAAATAGCTATCACCTCCTTCAATTCACTGTCCATGAAACAAAGCATAGGTTTCATGTTAAGTCTCTGTGATCAAGAATTAAAATGGCTGGCCACAGAACTTTAAGTGAAAATAACTATGTAGTTAAAAGTCAGGCAATTACAAACTCACAACACAATGGGGCTGTGAGAGATGGGTAGAAAGTGAACAGAGACATGATAGAGGCCCAGGAATCTCCCAGTGAGTGACTCCATCCAACAGAGATGAACGAGACAGTAATACTCACAGGCCTTCTTCTTTAATGATCTCCAAGAGCACCATGTGAGTTGTTTTGGACTTTCTTTTCTCATCAACTACAAGACCAAAGAGTTTAAAGATAAATCTTTTGGGAATTGCTATCTTCAGTATCAGCAAGTTTCACTCAAATGCCATTGACCTCACCTGAGCAATCTTTCAGTCTTTGGGCTCCCTAGTTTGTCTCAGAAGTCAATGATTCTCCTGTGTTCCCATGGGCTAAATTCTCAACTGCAGATTCCCTGGGTTTTAACTGTTATTCATGAACCATAAAACATTTTAATTCAATACCTGATTTCCAAAGTAAAAGATGTAACGGGAGAAATTTATTTTTTATATTTCATAGGGCTCTCCTGTTGTTTTTTTTTTTCAAAGTTAAATGTTCTCATTTTTATCTAAATATCTTATAAAGTAGAGAGGAAATAAAGTACCATTTCCCTTTTACGGCAGAGGTCACAGACACAACACTGTGAAGGACACATGTGGTTGGCAGCAGAGCCAGGCTTAAAATTCAAGCTTCCAAAGTATTAGCCTTGGGTTCTGTTTCCTAATCTAAAAAAAAAAAAGGTCTCAAAAGGAGAACTCTACTTTTCTTGGCATTCTCAACGAAAACAAAACCTACTTTAATTCCAAATTTCCTACCCTCATTTGAATATTTTGAAAATCTAAACATGGGAAAATGAACCAATTACTTAAGAAAATTGGTACCTGCATGGCTCATGAGATGACAAATTAGGAAACACTGTACAAGGCATCCGATGATAACTATCAAAATTACAAATATTCACACTTGGATCCGACAAGCGCACTTCTGGGGTTTATCCCACAGAACTTATAGAAACCAAACAACACGTGAACAAGTCTATTCAACAAAAGAGGAGAAATAATCCAAGAATCTCTAATAGTGGAGGGGTACACAGGTTATGTTGTAGCCATGCAAGGGACCACCCTACAGCCAGAAGAAAGAATCAAGAAGCCCCCACTAAGCTGATTTGGAAGGCATCCAAAAAATGCACGATATGAAATGGTATGAAAAGTATGCTTTTTGAATAAGAAAGAGAAAATTGAGAATATGTATCATTTGCTTTTAGTCTATAAAGACTCTCAGGGGCTATTTGAGAGACTAATAAAAGATATTATTTATAGGGGAGAGAAAAGTAGGCAGACTAGAGTGAGATTTTTTTTCACTGTTAACTATCTTTTTATGTACTTTAGGTTTTGAGTCATGTCAAAGTATTACCTGCCCAAAATCTCTAAAATTAATTAAATAGTAGTCATGAAGGGTTTTAACACAGGAATTAGTTTATTCAAAGCTAATCTTACTCTTATCTCTTCATGTAAGTTTGGGCATAGGTTTATAATTTCAAGTTGGAAAATACTGAGGAAAAAACAAGTAGGATTTATAAATACAAAGTGAAATGAGGGGATGCCTAGAACTCCATGCCTAGATGAGCAATGACAATGATATGTGGGTCCATATTTCCTATTCTCTGTTCTCTTTCCAGAAAAGCTACTCCTAGTAAAAAAGAAAAATCTCTACATTCTGCCTTTCAGAAGTCATACTGTTTATCAGAACAAACTGTAATGATTCAAAATGACTAATGCAAGCCCACTCAGGTCTCTCAGATTAGAAAATGGCTGAAGCTATGACTCATTCACAAACACCTCTCTGTTAATTAGGAAACAGCGATGATGACCAGTCTTGAAAGTCAGTGAAAATGGACAACAGCAGATAATAACGAAACAGAACATCCTTATGTTAATTCAGAACTTAGTAGAGAAATATGTTTGCTTCCTGACATCAAATTGAACAGGAATATAATGACAATAAGATACTCACCTTGAAGTCGAAGTCGAGCTGTATCCAAGGGAAAAAACACTGTCATTGCTGTCATGCTTCCCTGAAAAGTTTGAAAAGCCTTTAGCCATTATGGTATCACAAAAATAATGAGCCACAACTTATAAATGAACAAAAGTTTGTTACTAGCAACAGGTCAAATCAAACTTTCGGTGAACAAATTTTAATTTTTAATCTACTGGGATCATTATGGTTCAAACTTCTGTTAGTTACAAACTTGAACAGACAGAAGAAATCTCTTTCTCTCTGATATTGAAAAAGAAAATGTAGTGGGTCCCTGGAGATGACAAACTTAGGGATTTACAACCTAGGACACATGTCAAAGATAGCAGGTAAATGGATTTTTAACCTTTTATTGGTCAGTTACTGCTCCTATGCTCTCCTCTGATAACCCAAGAAACCAAAAAATTTAGTAATCAAGCAAATATGTATTTCTATACTCTCTGCTTAATATATTCACCACAAAGTAAAAGAGGGTTAAAGATCATATTGTTCTTTAAAATAGCTCTGTCTGCTCGTGTTTTAAATAAGAAGGACAATATCTTTGCTAAAAATTCTATGAATAATTCATCCAAGAGAATCCAATGACAAAAATTATCAGTGGGGAAAAATAGAAGCCAACAATCAGCCTTTTCATTCATAAAGCCCTATGACAGACAACATCCAGAAACATACAGTTAGGGATAAAATCATATGCACCAAATCCCCAGGTGGGTTTACGGTCATCAACCTAGACGCAGACCCCACTGGTAGATATTCTCAGGCATAAGATCAAGTTTCAGGCTATTGATCTAATAAGGGTAACACAGAATATTTTTATCATGACAACAATGTAAAACTAAGTCAACTTTAAAGATAAGAACAAAAATGTGCTAAGCCTCTTATCTGTTTATAGATGAGCCTGTCTGACGAGGGAGAACACTGTATTGTGCTATGAGTTACTCTCAGAAACTCAGATTAAATGTTATCACCGCTAGCCACCAGGTCCTCTGTGTCCCCACAGAACTTGTGTGTGTCTCAGAGCACTCAGGCTGCAGTGGAATCTCATTCTTCCACCAACGTGTGAGAACATCTATTTATCTTTGAATATCATCGATTAAATGTTTATTAAATTCAATCTACTTTCAGCTATTTATGTTATTCTGATGGCTCCCACATAAATGATCTTTCCTAATATGAACAAGATAATATTTTATGTTTTAAGTAACTCTGAATCCGTAAAGGTATACGGTCTACAAGTCTATTCTTCTGGCATCCTTGCTCACCTTACAGGCAATTTCTAAAAAAACAGGGCTGCAAAGCTGATGAACACTTATCAAGGTTAGTTTACTTCCTATCATGCCGCAATAGCTCCTCTATGCAGGGTATTGCACAGACAGGGCAGCTCCAGGCAGAAAAGTCCTGCCTGGAAACTGCTCCCTCAAACAATTGGATCACCTCCATCCCTCTTCCCTGTCAGCTTTAAATAGACACCCGAGGCTTTCTAACTTAGAAGACTCTGCCCTGTGTGTGTGCCAAGTCGCTTCAGTCATGTCCAACTCCTTGCAACCCTATGGACTGTAGCCCACCAGGCTCCTCTGTCCATGGGATTCTCCAGCCAAGAATATTGGAGTGGGTTGCCATGGCCTCCTCCGATCTTGAAATCTTAAAGTACATCTTATACCAAGATAAAGAGAACAGTCAGTCCAAAGAGCTCAAAGGTCTGTTGCCTCAAGGACTAGCATAATAAACTCAGATCTATAAAATTAAAAAACACTTTAAAAATACTTTAGTACTGGAAAGACTGGATCCAGATGGTAAACTGAAAACCCATCACTGCCTCCTCCACATTCCAATCACTAACACTAAGAGAGAAGATTTATAATATTAATATAAAGTGCTATGCAGAAAAACAAAAAGGAGTCTAACTGGTAGATCAGAAATTAAAAGGATAACAGAGTAAGGCTGTTTTGAAAGAAGAAACCACAAACCAAAATGTACAGAAGGTAGACAGAGCAGGCAGAATAATAGCCCCCTGAAAGAGTCTAACCCACAGTTACCTGTGAACATGTTATGTAACATGGCAGGTCACTTTGCCAATCAACTGATCTTAAAATAGAGAGATTATTCTGGATTATCTGAGTGGGCCCAACAAAGGTCTTTAGAAGTAGAAGAGTAGGTGGAGTGAGGCAATAGAGGACTCAGCCCATTATTGCTGGATTTAAGATGCACAAAGGGTGTCTGCTTTGGCCGCACACATACTAAAACTGGAATGATACAGAGATTAGCATGGCTCCTGCACATGGATGACACACAAATTAGTGAAGCGTTCCATATTAAAAAAAAAAGATGGACAAAGGGACCACTAGCCAAGAAATGTGGGCAGCATCTAGAAGCCAAAAAAGGGCAAAGAGATGGATTTTCTCCTCGGGCCTCCAGAAAGGAACAAGGGCCTGTTGACATCTTAATTTTAGCTCAGTGGGCTGTGCTACCTGACTTCTGACCTACTTGGTTGTTGTAAACCATTCAGTCTGGTAGCCTGTGATTAATAATAAAAGTACAGCTGTATCCAGCTACAAATAAACTTAGTATCTATGAGAAAGTGCATTGCAAATGATAAACGTAAATTTAGACATAGCTATTTGGTACTTTGGGGACTTGCTGTATTTGTCTCCTCACCAAGCAAATACACAGATGACTGTTTTCATAAGCAGCTATTACCTGGAGGAAAATTCTACACATGCAAGTCTTATGTTAAGCTACAGTCTTCTGATTTTTTTCAGAAAGTTGAATTAAATTCTGCTTTTCATAAATACTCAGTGTTGTTTTTTTCTCTAGGACTGTTTTGTCACTTATATTAAATTAGCACAAAATACTGAGCAGATAACGACACAAGGTAAAATACTGTTGCGCCAGAGAAGCATATAAATCAGTCCATTATCTGAGTCCCACAGAACTCTAACCATCTGAGTGGGAGTTCTACTCTTGACAACAATCACAATTTAAAAGACTCTCTTTCCCAAGAAACAACCTTCTAACTCACCAACACCAAACATTTTGAGTCACAACATCCTACCATCCCCTTCTGGCATTTAACCATTTGGTGCAGGGAAAACAAATTAATTTGTACACCACATTGGCACCTGTAGGTGGAAAAGCCCTTACAGATCAGCTAGCACTGCAGACCCCTTCCCTGCAGACCAAGGAGCCTGGGCCAGGGTTGAAAAGTTGTTGTTTAGTTGCTAAGCCATGTCCGACTCTTTTGCGGCCCTATGGACTATAGCCGGCCAGGCTCCTCTGTCCACGGGATTCTCCAGGCAAAAATACTAGAGCAGGGTGCCATTTCCTTCTCCAGGGGATCTTCCTGACACGGGAACTGAACCCAAGTCTCCCACACCGTGGGCAGATTCTTTACCACTGAGCCACACGGGGACCACAGCGTCGCTAAGAGGTCTGCTGAGAGCCAGTGGGGCAGAGGCAGTCAGAACCCAGGTCTCTTGAACGCCAAGTTCTACCGTTTGCTGTTCTACCTCAGTCTTCAATTTTTTTTTCAATCAAGACATAAACGACTTTGTATTTTTCACTTCTACTTGTAAAAGTGTACATGTTTACACAATACTAACCCCCCCACACACAATTCAGGAAATCCTTAACTGGAATTATATAGGGAAAGGGATTAACACCTCCCTTGGGATGTATCTCTGTGTAATTATTATTTTTAAACAATAAGCATGTGTTGGCTTTAGTTTTGAAATGAGAAACAAATTTAAAAAAAAAGATATCAGAGTACAAGAGAATAATACAGCATAGAGATTCTCAAAGCAATGGGCTGGGCAATCCTTGAAAGTCCCCTAACCCTTTCCAGGATCAAACCTGTTTTCATAAAATACTACTGCATAATTCCTTTTTTTTTTTTTTGCCTTTTTCTGTTCTCATTTTCTCACAGTGTGTAGTGAAGTTTTACAGAGGCTCTGTGATGTATGACATTGTAACAGACTGAATGCAGAAGCAGATAAAAGGATCCAGCTATCTCCTTTTAAGTATTAGAGAGGTTTGCAAAAAATATAAAACAATGCCACTCTTCTTACTAATGGGGGAAAAATACAGTTTTAAAAATGCTATGTATGTTAACATGTAACACTTAATATTTTTAGCAGATACGTATCTTTGTGATTTCTCAGCTTTAATTTCTAGGACAATAAATATTGCAAGTTATTACCAAATAAGTAAAACCTCTTCAGAATCTAGTAATTCTTAAGAGTATAAAGAAATTATGAGACCAGACAGTTTTGAGAACTTGTTATAAACATGCCATTAAATATGAAAAACAGTACATTATTAACAAACTTAATTACTGAACACATCTCTTCTAATATTCTTTTCAGCTGATGATATACCCAAGTAACATAAGAAACTGAAAACATCACATAACTTTTGGGTTAGACACTATCCTTTCCATGAAACTCTTCAAAAGGCAAATAACTCTAGGAAAAATAAATATAGCGTATAATTAATACCTTAGGGGAATCATTTATTGGAGGCTTGGGTTTGGTTGGGTTTTTTTTTTTTTAAGTAATAGAGATACTAGATGAGAAAAACATTTAATAGAATGCTGAAAGGAAAGCCAAGTGCAAGTCTGGAAGCGACCTGAACATTCTGGAAATTCAAAGGCTATTATCGTCAGAATACAGACAGCACAAGCAAGAAGGGAATGAAAGTCTAGGGGTAAGTAGAGGTCAAGTCAAAGGCTTTTGCTGAATATATTAAAGACTATTCTAGTGACAGACTGGACAGATATGGGGCGAGGAAGTGGAATTTCAAGGACAACCCCCAGGTTTCTGGCTTTACAAAAAAAAGTGAGAGAGTAGTCATGAACTAAGACGATAAATACTGCAGGAGGAGCAACTTCGGGGCAAGAGACATTGAGTTTGGTTTTTGCATTAAAAGTGAATGAAGTCGCTCAGTCGTATCCAACTCTGCAACCCCATGGACTGTAACCTGCCAGGCTCCTCCGTCCATGGAATCTTCCTGGCAAGGATACTGCAGTGAGTTGCCATTTCCTTCTCCAGGGGATCTTCCCGACCAAGGCATCAAAGTCAGGTTTCATGCACTGCAGGCGGATTCTTTACCAGCTGAACTACCAATGGAAGCCTGAATTTTAAGTGCCTCAAAGACTTCTACATGAAGATATCCAGCAGGTAGCCAGATCCATCTTGAGTTCCTGAGATTCTGGGACAGAAATGTAGATTTGGAACTTACTGGACTAGAGCATCTTTCTTCACCTTTAAGCCAATAATGATTGTACCATGGATTAACAGATTTTTGCTAGGGGTGGGTGAGATCATTATTTTACCAACAATATGCAATCATATACTGTTTTATTTTCATAACCAAATTTTCATTCTCAACAAATAACTGAAAACATAACACATGGCAGAACATTTTGTGTTTCTATTTTCTATTTTACTGATTTTTCTCTTTATTACCTCCCTTTTCCTTTGTGAATTTATATCCTTATCTAACTTCTTGAGATGGATGCTTAGCTCATGGGTTTTAGGTCTTCCTTCTTTTCCAAACTTGATTTAAAAGTTACTCCTTTCCCTCTAGGTATTTTAGCTGTACCTGACAGCTCTCCTTTACAACTCAGTGGTTTTTTCAGATACTCACAAAGTTGCACAACATTCACCACTAGCTAACTCTAGAACATTTTTACCACCTTAAAAGAAAACCCATTCCTACTAGCAGTCACTCTTCATTTTCTCTTCCTCTCACACCCTGGCTACCACTAACCTATTTTCTCCCTTTTGCCTATTCTATACATTTCATGTAAACGGAACCAAATAATGCATGATTTTTTGACTGGCTTCTTTCAAGTTTCCTCCATGTTACAGAATCAGAACTTCCTTCTCTATTGTGGTTGAAAAATATTCTATTATATGGATAAATCACATTCTGCTTATCCTTTCATTAGTTGGGGATCTGGGTTATTTCCACTTTTTGGCTTTATGAATAACGCTGCTACGAACATTTGTATACAAAGTTTTACCTGGATATATCTTCGGTTCTCTAGCAGTGGAATTGCTGGGTCACATGGTAACTATGTTTGACATTTTGAGGAACTACCAGTTTTCCACAGCGACAACACAATTTTATATTCCCAGCAACAAAACATGAGGTTTCAAGTTTCTCCATATCCTTGCAACACTTGTCACTATCTGTGCTTTATCTCATTGTGGTTTGGATCTGCATCTCTCTTATAACTTGCATTCCATGTGTTTATTGGCTACTTGTATATCTTAACAGGAGAAATGCCTACTCAAATCCTTTATGGATTTTTTTGAAGACTTACTAATTTTTACCTCTCGACTATGGTGGGTCTTTGTTGCTGCACACGGGCTTTCTCTACTGGTGAGTCTGGGCTTCTCCCTGGGGTGGCTTCTCTTGTTGCAGAGCAAGGGCTCTAGGCACACGGGCTTAGTTGCTCCTCAGTTTGTGGGATCTTCCTGGACCAGGGATCGAACCAGTGTCCCCTGCATTGCAAGGCATAACCGTTGGACCACCAGGGAGGTCCCATTTGTGCATGTTTTAGTTAGGCTATTTGCCTTTCTATTAACGAGCTGCAAACATTCTTTACATATTCTGGAGGCTAGACGCTTTATCAGATATTGCAAATCAGACTTGCAAATATGTTCTCCATTCTGTTGTTTTTCCTTTCTTAAGAGTATCTGAAGCACAGTCTTAACTCACATCAAGTCCAATATGTATATTTACTACTTGTGCTTCTGGTGTTATATCTAAGAAACCACTGCCTAATCCAAGGTCATGAAGATTTCTGTCAATGTCTTCATCTAACAATTTTGTAGTCTGAGTTCCTACATTTAGGCCTGAGGATCATTTTGTGTTCATTTTTGTGTGTGGTGTGAAGCAGGGGTCCAGCTTCATTCTGTTGCGTGTGGGTGTCCCACTGTCCCTGCACAATTTATCAGAGAGACTGTTCTTTCCCCACTGACGTTCCTTGGTGTCCTTGCCAAAACTCAACTAAACACAAATTTGGAGGTTTATTTTTTGGACTCTCAATGCTGCTCTTTTGATCTGCCTGTCTACCCTATGCCAATACCAGTCTCTTGATTACTGTAGCTCTGTACTAAGTTTGAAATCGGGATGCTAAGAGTCCTCCAACTTTTTCTTCCCCAAGATTATTTTGGCTACTCTGGATCCCTTGACTTTTCATATAAACTTTAGGATCATCTTGTCAATTTCTGCAAAAAAAACAAATTAAAATTTTGATATGGAGTATGCCAACTCTGTACTGCCACCTTAACAATAATGTTCTCCAACCCACTTATTCAGAGGATGTCCTCCCACTTACTTACCTATTTTTTTCAATGACTTGTTTTTAGTGTAGCTACAAGTTTTAGTATGCACCATCTGTGCTATCAGTTGTTTTCTTTTCAATGTGAAGTCTGCACTAAGTAATTCTGGTTAGTCAGTTGTTTTGTTTTGTTTTGTTTTTTTGTGGTTGCACCACACAGCTTATGGGATCTCAGTTCCTCAACCAGGGATTGAACCTATGCCCTCTGCCGTGAAAGCACAGAGTCCTAACCACTGGACCACCAGAAATACCCTATCACTCAGTTTTAAATGCTTTTTTATTTCCATTTTGATTTCTTGTTTAACCCACAGATCATTCAATACTGTGTTTATTTCCCAAACATATATATTCACATTTTGAATCTATTACTGCTTAGCATCTACCACCTCTCTTCTATGTTCCATGGATATTTAACAAGTGAACTAGAAATTTATTCTTAATTTAATCCTCCTGCTCCAAAAAATTTATAAAATTTTATCAAGTAACAAATATCAAACAAAATTAAAGCAGAACAAACATAAAATAACTACCACTTTATCCCGGATATGAAAATGAGGACAATGACAAAATCAGGGAGGAAAAAACCCAGAAATCTGAAGTTAGGCTCTTTGTACACAAGTATCTGATTAAAAGACACACAAGAGGCATTATAAGGGGCCATCCACACAGCCTCAAGAGTTTCAACCAGAAAGACAAAAGCACAGATATAAACATTGCTTTAATAAAGTATCAATACATCTGATTTAAAACAATAAGGCCTTGAATCATTTTGAGTGGTGGCTAGGAAAATAGAGAAGGAATGTCTGCCAGGAGAACTATAAAACAATCAATAGTGTCTGCTGATTTATTGGATGTGAGAAGCAGAGAAATGAAAATATCATTGACAGAAATAGGTAAATAAATGAAAACAGGAAAATAGAAATAGACAAAATAGACATAAAAACAGAAAATGAAAATGATATAGTTTTAAGAAATTATTAGTTCAATCTTGGACACAGTGAATTTCAGATGATGAAAAATTAAGTACACTCTCACTTGAGTTCAAGCAGTATTATGTATCCTGGGTACAAAATTCTACTACAGTAAGTCCCCTACATATAAACAAATTCTGTTCCAAGAGTGAGTTCTTAAGTCCAATTTGTTCATAAGTTCCACAAAGTTAGCCTAGGCACCCAACTAACACAATCGGCTCTATAGTACTGTATAATTCTGGTCACACAAATATACATAAAAACCCAGCAAATAAAACATTTTAAATCTTATAGTACAGGATCTTGAAAAGTACAGTAGTATAGTAGGACTGCTGGCATACAGGATCTGGCATCGAGTGAACAGGCGAGAAGAGTTACTGACAAGAGGAGGGGGAGGTGGGAGATGTAGAGCTGAAGGACCGTCAGCAACAGGAGATGGAGGGCAAGCTGCGATTTCACTCACACCTGACAGTGACAGAAGGCATATCTGCCTCTCTGAAAGCTCATAATCTGAAGGTTCATCTGAAGGGGACTTACTATATATCCCAGTCACTGCCCTGTACTGTATCTAGTTGTTAATGAGTTTATCTTCCTTATTAAAACTATGGACAGGAACCTTTAACTAACTAATTAATGACTAAACAGAAAACAAAATCTTCAGGCAGTTGGCAATACCATGTTGCAGACAGGCGACAGATCACAGCCAGAGATAAAAATGGCAAGCAGAGTCATGCAGATCACTTTTTGCCTAAGCTCTTGGGCATTTCTGCTTCTCTCTATTGTGAACATCAGCACCCGGATTCCTTAATAATGTATCAATATCTACGTTTCAGGTTATATATCCAAAACAGATAGTTTATTCATTTTCTGGGCTATGTCTCTCCTGTAAAAGGTCAATAAATATCCAGTCTACCTTTTAATCTGGCTGACACAAACACACATGGAGTTGAACTGAGGTACTTAACACCACAAAGTGAGAAGGAAACAATGGGGTAAACTTAGTCAAGGCTTGGTTTCCTAAGCATGTACAATCTTCTGGAAATAACAAGACAGGGACACATATAAACATAGAAGCAGACTATCATGCCCTTTCAGCACGAACAATGATGCTTGTGTTGGCCAACCAACCAAATTCAACCATTTCCAAAATGCTAATTCTCTCCTGAAGGATGAAAAACAATCCCCTGCCCTCCAAATGCAATGCTAGTTCCAAAGCAAATTTCCAGAGGACTCCAGAAATGGTGGCTGAGTCAGAGGAGCACCCCTGAAACCAGTGTACAGCATTTTCTAATACAGTACAAGGCATTACTGGACAGATTATTTTAAAAAGAAAAACAACTAAAATACACTGTCAGTGGTAGATCTCGAGCTAATGAAATGCCAAAGATGAAAGCCACTTGTGGTTTTCATATTAAAAAATGTTCTTCACTTAATCAGAGTTAATATTAGTCTTTCCCCTGATACAACAATCAAGCTAACCCTCATACCAATACACAAACATACAAGGTAAACAGAAGGCTTAATAGATAACATACCTGAGTGTCCAACAGAAGGAGCACGGGCTTTGGAATAAAATAAACTGAGGTTCAAGTGCCAGCTAGAGCACACATATAAATTACTTCAAATCTCCATGCCTCGATTTCCCCATTTGTAATCTGGGGACCAATAAAAACTGTGGGGGCTGCTGTGAGAGGTAAGAATTAAAGACCCAATATCATGCCAGGCACACAGCTGGCACTCAACAAAAATGCTGCTCTCTGTATGTATTTTTTATATCATTTATTAGCAGCAGGGCTCAATATTCATCAGGGCCCTAAAATTAGCAATGGTTACTTACACTCCTTCCAAAAGAGCAACTGTTATTCAGTAAATTCATTAAAAATAACTGCTCTTTCAGAAGGAGCTTTAAGAAGGTAGGAGGGTCAACAGTGTGAAATACTACAAAACTGAGTTAAATAAAAATGAAAAACAGTCAGGAGACTAAACCATTTGGAAGTCAGTGTTGGCCTGTGGGAGAGCAGTTCCAGTGATCAGAGCAGGATGAGGAGGGAAGGCCAGTGAGTACAAACTAGTCATTAAATAAACTTAGCATCAAAGGAAGGAGAATGAGCAGCACCTACGAGGGCAGTTTCTAAACCAAATCAGTGTGGTTTCATCACAGGACAGGGCTGAAGGGAAAAACACTGGGAAAAGGTTAAAGTTACAGGAAAGAAGTAAAAATGAATGGAGCAAAGTCCCAAAAGATAACTGTGGGTAATGTAAGAGGGGAGGATCAAGATCAAAGGGAGCAGAGTCCAGCCACATCCGTCCTTCCTGAGATCACCACAATGGAGAAATACTGGGGACAACTGTAGCTGATTCTGCAATTAGAAAAAATGGAAACATTAGAAAGCTCATCCCAAGTAGCCCCTATTTTATCTAGAGCAAAAGGCGAGATCATCTGTCACAAGTGAATGGACAGAGCTGACCACATAAGATGAGAAAATTTCAATTCCACTGAATTTCTAAAATCGGGTACAAATGGTGCATTTTCAAGAATACATCTGGAAAGGAAACAAATGATTATGGGTTTACCATGCTATCACAGGCACTGAGATAGGTACTCCACAACTGTTACCACAGACTTCTCGGGAGGACCCAGTAAGCAAAGTTTCCATTTTATAGCTCAGAAAACTCAAGTTCAAAAAGAAAACATGAACGACCCAAAATGACACGGATAGTTATGTCTTACTCCAAATCGTAACCAAGTAATCCCATAGTTTCTTGATAATGGGGTGGCGTGAGGTCACATTAACATTTATACTAAGTATTTACCACAATGAAAAGTCAGAAACAATGCAAAATATTCATAAATTATGGAATACTCATATGACCAGAATATTTTTTATTAAAAAGCCAATGATTTCTGAAGTCTTTTTAACAACATGATATAATGGAGATCTCATGTTTTGGACCACATAGCAACATTCTCTTTTCCTGTGGGTGGGATGATTTTCTTTACCTCTTTCCACTGTGCACAATTTTGGTAGTATGTCAGCCTTGAGGGCCTCCCATCACCTTCACAGGGGCAACCCACCACCTCTTCGAGGTACTACCAAGGTCATATCTTGGTGGTGGATAAGATATCTTGAGCGACTGAACTGTACAACCTTCCCCAATCCTACAATTTAGTTCAGTTCAGTCGCTCACTTGTGTCTGACTCTTTGCGACCCCATGAACTGCAGCATGCCAGGCCTCCCTGTCTATCACCAACTCACGGAGCTAGCTCAAACTCATGTCCATCGAGTCGGTGATGCCATCCAACCAACTCATGCTGTCGTCCCCTTCTCCTCCTGCCTTCAATTTTTCCCAGCATCAGGGTCATCTCTAATGGTAATTTCTTTGCATCAGGTGGCCAAAGTATTGGCACTTCAGCTTCAGTATCAGTCCTTTCAATGAATATTCAGGACTGATTTCCTTTAGGATTGACTGGTTTGATCGCCTTACAGTCTAAGGGACTCTCAAGAGTCTTCGTCAACACCACAGTTCAAAAGCATCAATTCTTCGGCCCTCAGCCTTCTTTAAGGTTCAACTCTCACAGCCATACATTACTACTAGAAAAACCAAAGCTTTGACTATACACCCCCACCTCACACCTAAGAAGAGCTTCCTGAGGACAGGGACTTCTCCACTCACCTTTATATCCAGAGGCCTTGTACAGAAAATCAACAAGTTCTGCTTGGTTTCTATTTCTAAAAGGCAGGTAGTGAGTCTACAAGGTAAAAAGTCCGCTTAATGTTAAGTATCTAAGAGTCAGATGTGTGCTAAATTGCTTCAGTCGTGTCCGACTCTTTGCAATCATATGGACTGTAGCCCACCAGGCTCCTCTGTCCACTAGATTCTCCAGGCAATAACACTGGAGTGGGCTGCCATGCCCTTCTCCAGGGTATCTTCCTGACCCAGAGCTCGAACCTGCTTCTCTTATGCCTCCTGCAATGGCAGGCAGGTTCTTTACCACTAATGCTACCTGGCAAGCCCAAGAGTCAGATAGTTGTGCTTAATTTTCTCTTTTGATACCAACTGGTGAAGAGTGCTCTGAATAAGCTTTCTTACACAGTTCTAAGGATGGCTACGTCTGAGCTTTGAGTCACAGAACAATAATAGGTAAAAGGCAGGGAGAAAGGAAAACTTTCGTATTTCTGTAAGACTTTAATTCTTTAACCATCAGCATTTATTCAATGAAATGTAATTCTTTTAAAACAAATTATGCAATTAATTTTTTTTAGTTTTAAATAAACAATAGGGAAAAAGAAGTCCCTTGAAAGCTACCAATTAATTATTATCATTACAATCCCAATGTCTGTTTCGGCATCTAAACCCCCTAGACAATTCCAACCATTCTCACTTTTCAAATTCTAGACTAATAAAATCTCTTTTTAATTACAAATGTACATTTCTTCAAATAAAATCTACCTTTGGAAGCTAATTTGAGAACCAAAAATATACAATTATAAATCCAATTATACTCAAAATTTTGAGAATTATTTACACATGAGGCCGTTAATTGTACCAGGCAACAGTCTCCTGAAACAGCACAATCCTGGTTTTCAAATACTTGAGATTATCTGCAATTATACCAAAGTGTACCATGAAACACTCCAAATCACTAATGTGTTTAACTTTCAAAGTGTTATGTGTATGCGCACAACACCACACTTGAGGTGAGAAAGTGTAGAACCTGCAAAGAAGTGACTAAGCAAACATGAAACATGTCCACCCAAAAAGGTTGTAAATCAACATCTTAAACAATGACCCAACCATCTTTTGGGGAGAAGCAAGTAATTACACCATTTTATATCAAAGACAAAAAGCTGGTGAGGGAAACTGCCAGGATTTCTGATACACGCTGCCCGGCTCAAGTCAGGCGCTCAGGCACTCAAGGGCTCCTAACCCCTATGCTCTCCTGGGTCATCTCAAAACTCTGTATGGCCAAGGCATTTGACTAAACACGAGTCAATTAAACCACAGTACTATACTATTAAAAGTAATGCCATTTTTCTCATCAAATGTAGTGACATTTTGTGGTGAAACTGTTTTCCTTCGGCAGCAATTAGAAGAAAGCAGGGCCGTGTTGTGAAGTTAATCCTTAAAACAGAAATTTGCAAAAGGAGTTAAAAGAACCACTCTCAGCCTGATAGTTCAATAGAGCAACAAAATACAACTCAATTTCTCATTCTAACAGGTTCCAGGAAGCAAGAGGAAAAGAAATTATTCTTACAAAAGTATATCTAGTAGATAATCTAACAGTTTATGAGAGAAAGAAAAACCATTGAAAATTCCAGGTCTTAATTTCAAGCAGAATTGTTAACACGAGAAAAACAGAAAACGAGACAGAAAAAAAAAAAATGCCTTTGCAGGTTAAAAAGAGATATATCACCTCTACTCCCCAATTACTGCCTACAGCAGAGCTCAGAAAACTAGGCACAAGAGTCAAGTCTATCCAATGACTGGTTTCGTAAACTAAGAATTCATCAGAACACCGCTCCGTCCGTTTCCTTATTGTCAATGACTGCAAGGTTGAGTAGCTTTGTCAGAGACCGTACGCCTAAATTCTTTACTGGCTGCCTCCTTAAAGAAAAAATTTGCTAACCCTTATTTTATTTCTCTCATAAAACTTAACCCTACCCAAAATTTGTTTTTTGATTTAGTCAATTATTGTCTCGACTTCCCCACTAGAAAGAAAACTTCATAAAGAAAAAGACTTTTGTTCTCCACTATATTTCTAGCACCTAAATCAGTGCATGGCACATAAAAGGCACTCAATAAAGATGTTGAATGAATGGTTATTTATTGAGAAAAAGAAAGGAGAAGAAACACTTCCCATCTTCCCATTCTCACTCTCTCTGATGCACTGCAACTATTCACCCTACAAATCCACCAAAACAAGTCTTCTCAGTTAACCACTGGATTTATCTTGTTGATAAACACACTGATAAATCCAACGGTTGATCCTCAGTCGTCATCTCATTTGACTCATCAGCAGCATCTGACCCAGTTGGTTTATACCCTCCTTCGTGGAACTCTCAGAACACCACATTCTCTTATTAATAGTTCACCTCCTACCCAATGGAGCCTATCCTTACTCTCCTTTGCTGGTCCTCTCACTGGCCCAACCTCTTCATGTTGGCATGCTTCCAGGCTAAGCCTTGGAGGACTTTTCTCCTCCATTCACAAAACTCATTTCTTTGGTGAGCTCATCTAGTTTCATGACTACTCTTTGGCATTTCAAACTTAACTATCAAAAACCAAACCCAGGGATTTCCCTGGTGGTCCAGCCATTAAGACTCTGAGATTCCAATGAAGGGCATTCGGGCCCAATTCCTGGTCTGGGAACTAAGGTCCTGCGTACTGAGGGGCGCGACCAAGAAGTAAAAATAAATAAAAATAAAACCCAAAACCATTCTCATCTTTCTCCCAAAAGCTGCTCCTTTATAGTCTTCACCATCTCAGTAGATGGGAATATAATCCTTCCAATTGCTCAAGGCCAAACATTTGTGAGTCAACCAACTCCACTGCCACCATCCTGGCAGGCTGATGGTTTCCATGCTTTCACCCTTGTTCCTTTAAAGTCTACTTTCAACAGAGCAACCACGGTGATCAGGTTTAAAATGTAAGTCAGCAAGTATATGCATGTTCAAAATAACTTGCACTAACAATTAGCGAGCTGTCTTTCACACTCAGGGTTAAAATTCTCACACAATTTGGTCTCCGAAAACCTGTTTGCCCCCCTTTGCTTCTCCATTCCAAAGGTCTCCAGGCCTATCCTATCAAGCAAGCCTCCTTTTCAGCACCTTTACCCTGGCTGAAAGGCTATTCTGATCTGAGTGAACCAGGACTCCTAAATCAGGAACTTCCACCAACTACTGTGTCATCTAATTCACATAACAACTCTGTGGGGTAGGTGTCAATACCTCCATTTAAAGATTAGGAAAGTAAAGTGATGAAGTGGGGCTCAGCCTCCGTTAGTCTGCACAGAACATGCGCTCTCGGTACAGCTGGGGGCGCATAAGAGGAGAGAATTCAGCCAGTTATATGCCTCGGAAGTCTCAGTGATTTCAGGTGCATACTGAGAGCTAGAGAAGGATGCAGGAAAGAGCAAGCAGAGACCCAGGATGAGAACCAGAGAGGAAGGCGCCAAACCAAAAGAGTGGTGTCAAATGGAAGTGAGACATCCAGAAGCTCAAGAACCAAGTGCATTCCTCATAGTAAACCACACCTGCGGTAGACAGCAACTTTGTCCTTGACTTAAAAAAAAAAAATGGTATCTTCTCTTGCCAACAATATTGGCCAAGAGGTATGTATTCCTGCTAGGTTCTGCCTCTCGCCGGCAGTTAGTGTGTGAAAAGAGATTGTGGCTAGGAATGTGATTAAGCAACACAGCTTCACACCTGGGTTTCCCTCTGGCCCAGTCAAAGTTTGTGCGCCAGGTGGGGTGGGACAGGGGGACGACTGCCCTTTAAACTTCAGAAGGCAGAGAACACACACACACACACACAGACACCCCCCACACACATCCCAGATACTCTTTCAGAGGACAGAGCGGTAGCCAGGAGCGGAGAGTGTGTCGGCCTTTACCCCAAATTCTTCCAGCAACATTTAGCTTATGCCCCATTCCTCTACGCCCCAGTCACGACACGATCGCCTCGGCATCCCCATCCCCCAGCCAAAGCCTGGTCTAGCCCCAGAGAAGCCCCACACCCCGCAGCGGCCCGGGCATGAAGACCCCGCCTCACCACGGCTCCCGCCACGGCGTGGACCAGGCTTTCGTAGGACAGCACGGAAGACATAAGTGCGGTTCCTGCAACCCCGGCTGCAGTGTCCCAGCTGGCCCCCAAATCGGCTGCAGTGTCCCAGCTGGCCCCCAAATCGGCTGGCGAAACTAGCGCCAGAGTCCCGGGCAGGAGCGTCACAAGCCCCACCCCCTCAGGTCCGCCTCCTCCGGAACAACCACTTCCGGGTCGCGGGGCGCCAGCGTCCCCCGGCCCGGAGACCGCCTACGGGAGCTGCGGGGGAAACTCGGGTTTGGGAACGCCCCTTGGCTTTGATTGGTCCCCGGCGCTTGCGCGGGGCGGGGCAGAGCGGTGCGCCGCGACCGCGTGGAGCGTTGGGTCTGACGGAAACTCGGCCCCCGGGAGGTCAACTTTGTTTCCTCGGGGTTGCCGGGATCTGCCCTGTGGTGCTTTACACCTCCTCTAACGCTGGAGACTTCAGAAAACCTTTTTTTTTTTCTTTCCTGCATATCTCTTCATAAGACTCGCTGGAGACAAGCAAGATGGGGGATTCACCTTCCTGTTTCTCGTATTTACTCGTATTTTACTCGTATTTTCTCTAGCTAGTATTTTTAGTCACGTTTTGGTCAAGAGGACATACATGTTGATTGGGCAATGTTCTCCGCTCTGAAAAACCCTGGTGGGAAGAGAACTCGAGCTTCAGGAAATCAAAATGATCAGATGGAGGTGGGAACAAACTAGTTGGCACCTAGTAAAATTTTTTAACCTATTGGTTTCCTCCTTTGTGAAATGACAGTGTTAATACTGCGAGGATTACAAAAGTTAATTTATGTAAACGTACTTTAGAAAATACTGAAGAAAAACAATTCCATATTGCTAAGTGAAAACAAACTACACAAAATTAGAAAAACTACACTCTACCCCTCATCCACAACACACTGCGACATCAGGTTTCAGAAATTCAACTTCAGTCACTTAGGTACCATCGTCATGGGTCTCTGCCAGTTTCAGAACCATCAAGTTTACTTTCATAATACCCTTGCTGATTGATAGTCCTTGACAGGAATGCAAAAGTAGGAAGTCAAGAGCTACCTGGATTAACAGGCAAATTTGGCCTTGGAGTACAAAATGAAGCAGGGCAAAGGCTAACAGTTTTGCCAAGAGAATGCACAGGTGATAGCAAACAAGAGAAGGCTCTACACATGGACATCACCAGATTGTCAATACGAAATCAGATGGATTATATTCTTTACAGCCAAAGATGGAGAAGCTCTATATAGTCAGCAAAAACAAGACCAGGAGCTGACTGTGGCTCAGATCATAAACTCCTTATTGCCAAATTCAGACTTAAATTGAAGAAAGCAGGGAAAAGCACTAGACCATTCAGGTATAACCTAAATAAAATCCCTTACGATTATACAGCAGAAGTGAGAAATAGATTCAAGGGATTAGATCTGATAGAGTGCCTGAAGAACTATAGATGGAGGTTCGTGACATTGTACAGGAGGCAGTGATCAAGGCCATCACCAAGGAAAAGAAATGCAAAAAGGCAAAATTATCTCACAGAGACAAATAGGTAAGAAGAGAAGCAAAAGGCAGAGGAGAAAAGAACAGATATACCCATTTGAATGCAGAGTTCCAAAGAATAGCAAGGAGAGATAAGAAAGCTTCCTCAGTGATCAATGCAAAGAAATAGAGGAAAACAATAAAATGGGAAAGACTAGACATCTCTACAAGAATATTAGAGATACCAAAGGAACATTTCTTGCAAAGATGGGCACAATAAAGGACAGAAATGGAATGGACCTAACAGAAGTAGAAGATATTAAGAAGAGGTGGAAAAAAAGAAAAGAGGTGGCAAGAATACACACAACTATACAAGAAAGATCTTCATGACCCAGATAACCACAATGGTGTGATCACTCACCTAGAGCCGGACATCCTGGAATGCAAAGTCAAGTGGGCCTTAGGAAGCATCACTATGAACAAAGCTAGTGGAGGTGATGAAATTCCAGTTGAGCTATTTCAAATCCTAAAAGATGATGCTGTGAAAGTGCTGCACTATGTCAGAAAATTTGGAAAACTCAGCAGTGGCCACAGGACTGGAAAAGGTCAGTTTTCATTCCAATCCCAAAAGCAATGCCAAAGAATGTTCAAACTACCACACAATTGCACTCATCTCACACGCTAGCAAAGTAATGCTCAAAATTCTCCAAGCCAGGCTTCAACAGTACGTGAACAGTGAACTTCCAGATGTTCAAGCTGAATTTAGAAAAGGCAGAGGAACCAGGTATCAAATTGCCAACATCTGCTGGATCATTGAAAAAGCAAGAGTTCCAGGAAAATGTCTACTACTGCTTTACTGACTACACCAAAGCCTTTGTGTGGATCACAGCAAACTGTGGAAAATCCTTAAGAGATGGAAATACCAGACCACCTTTCCTGCCTCCTGAGAAATCTGTATGCAGGTCAAGAAGCAATAGTTAGAACTGGACATGGAACAACAGACTGGTTCCAAATTGGGAAAGGAGTATGTCAAGGCTGTATATTGTCACCCTGCTTATTTAACTTATATGCAGAGTACATCATGAGGAACACTGGACTGGAAGAAGCACAAGCTGGAAACAAGACTGCTGGGAGAAAATATCAATAACCTCGGATACGCAGATGACACCAGCCTTATGGCAGAAAATGAAGAGAAACTTAAAAGCCTCTTGATGAAAGTGAAAGAGGAGAGTGAAAAAGCTGACCTAAAGCTCAACATTCAGAAAACTGAGATCATGGCATCAGGTCCCATTACTTCATGGCAAATAGATGGGGAAATAATGGAAACAAATTTTTATTGTTTTGGGCTCCAAAATCAATGGCAGATGGTGACTGCAGCTATGAAATTAAAAGATGCTTGCTCCTTGGAAGAAAAGCTATGAACGACCTAGACAGCATATTAAAAAGCAGACATTACTTTGCCAACAAAGGTCTGTGGAGTCAAAGCTATGGTTTTTCCAGTAGTCATGTATGGATATGAGAGTTGGACTATAAAGAAAGCAGAGTGCCTTAGAATTGATGCTTTTGAACTGTGGTGTTGGAGAAGACTCTTTGAGAGTCCCTAGGACTGCAAGGAGACCCAACCAGTCAGTCCTAAAGGAAATCAGTCCTGAATATTCATTGGAAGAACTGATGTTGAAGCTGAAACTCCAATACTTTGGCCACCTGATGTGAAGAACCGACTCACTGCAAAAGACTCTGATGCTAGGAAAGATTGAAGGCGGGAGAAGGGGACAAATGAGATGGTTGGATGGCATCACCGACGCGATGGACATGAGTGTGAGTAGGCTGTGGGAATTGGTGATAGACAGAGAAGCCTGGCATGCTGCAGTCCATGGGGTCAGAGTCAGACATGACAGAGCGACTGAATTGATTACAGCCAGAGCCCCAGTGCTTTACGTCTTTTATCACATTTACTCCCAGAGAGGACGCTAACAATATTTACCTGGTCCTGTTTTCACAAAATTTGCAGAAAATATTTCAATTGCTACTGGTTAAGATCCCTAACTCTGGGGCTTCACTGGTGGCGCGACGGTAAAGAATCCTTCTGCAATGAGAGACCTGGGTTCCATCCCTGGGTTGGGAAAATCCCCTGGAGATGGGCATGGCAACCCACTCCTGTTCTCTTGCCTGGAGAATCCCCACGGACAGAGACAGGCGGGATACAGTCCACAGGGTCGCAGAGTCGGACATGACTGAGCGACTAAGCACACACGTTTAGCGCTGCTACAGTGACCACAGTAAGTTACAAGCAAGTTGGGCAGATGGTTGAATTTAGGGATACCTATTCATATGTATTAACATGTTACTCCTAGACCTTGTTTTAGGAATCTCTCCCAGGAATACTCCCACCACTCCCTAGCATCATTACATGAAGGTTCACGTCCAGATGGTAAATGAAGGTAGGATTCCGCACTGGAACAGAGAACCTTGTCTGCTGTTAAACTTAATCGGAGGATTCAGCCCTTGTGGCCTCCTACTAAATTTGGAAGCTCTCTCAAGAAAACACTGCGTTATGTAGCATACAGACTTATAAACACACTTTACGAACCCTTTTTTAATGGTAATTGATCATAATTTTTCATATTTCCCATTTGTACAGTATGATATAGAGCAGACATGTCCATCTCTGTGAAATCTTTTGCATACCAGCTATCAAAAAATTTCACATCTCAGTATTCCTAATTACGTACTACTTTTCTTAAAAGAGAGCTCCCTGGGGGTATTCTTTCTGCCCCCTTCTGATGCCTATGTCAGAAGCTTTCTCTATCTCCTTTATACTTTAATAAAACTTTATTACACAAAAGCTCTGCGCAATCAAACCTTGTCCCTGGCCCCGGATTGAATTCTTCTCTTCTGGAGGCCAAGATTCCCAGTGTCTTTGCTGTGATTTCATCAACAACCTTTCAATCTGTTCCCAAAACATATATGAAGAAGTGGACCTGAATAATGCAGTGGATCAGTATTGGTAAATATGGGGATGGGTTGCCTAGACTCACCTCCAAGGAAGGAATTGACACTCATTGGTGAGCAGTATAGTCAGTTCCTTTGGTGTCTACTTCAGTAGGAAATGGAAACCCGCTCCAATATTCTTGCCTGGGAAATCCCATAGACAGAGGAGCTTGGCAGGCTATAGTCCATGGCTTCTCGAAGAGTCAGACATGACTGAGCGACTAACGCGTGGTGTCTACTTCAGTTTCAGAGAGTCATTTGGTCTAAGGTCCTGCTCTTCTCAGGTGACCCATAGCTGGTGCCTGAGGGAATCATTGGCAGAAAGACCTGGCCATCTTGCCCCAAGATGGGACCACTTCCTCTTCTCTCTGGAGTGCTCTCCTGGGTTGGGTGAGGGTTTGGCAGGCTGTGTTGCTCTTCAGCTTCTCCTCTGCTCACTAATAATCCCTTTTCTTAATTTCACAGATGTTGATCTCCAATAAGCATTTCACATTCCAAACCCAACCTAACTGACAAAAGATTTGAAAGGATTTAAACTGGGGTTTTTAGGGATATATTAAGACTTCTGTAACCCCAAGGGCAAGTTCTCACTGATAATTACCAATTACATGTGCACCCTATCACCTGATGAAGCAGTAGAGACAGTAGTAATTAAACCTTTTTTGATCCAGAAAATCTAAGCTTGCATCTTGATTCTCAATTGGGATAATCCCCCCAACACACTTTGCAATATTTGGAAGCATTTTCAATGGTTGAAAACAGAACGGGATGCCACCAACAACTGTGGATAGAGACCATGAACACTGCCCACCATCCTACAGTACACAGAAGAGCATGTACAATGATGAAATCCCACCCTCAAATTTCAGTAGAGTTAAGGTTGAGAAATCCTGCCCTAAATGACTGACTTTCGGGGAATTACCTACTCTTACTAAGTACATTCATTTCCTCTTGTTGCTATAATAACCACAAATCAGGTGGCTTAAAAAAACACAGGTTGATTCTCTTACCACTGTGGAGGCCAGAAGTTGGAAATCCGGCTCACTTGGCTAAAGTCAGGGTCCTGGTGGGACTGGTTCTTCTGGACAATCTAGAGAAGAACCTGTTTCCTTACCTCTTCCTTCTAGCAGTCACCTGGCTTACGGAGCTTTCTTGTGTCATTCCAACCTCTGCCTCCAAAATCACGGCTTAAAAAAAAAAAAAAAAAAAAGAGAGCTCCCTGAACTATACAAGCATTAAATCCCACACTACAGAAACAGTATATTAAATCTTTAGCCGCCTTCCGTTCACACCTGTATTATCAGTACAAAATAAAAAAGGAACTTAGAACTCATCACCTTCCAGCTTGTTTCTACGCTTGCATATGGTCAGGTTACACAACCTGAAAATGTCCAGTGACATGCCTGCACTACTTAAGAACATTCTTATTATGTAACAGGATACCTAGGTTTTCATAGTATTTACACACATTTATGCTATTTACCTCTTCACTAGTCTGGTTCCACCTATTTACTTATAAGCCATATAAAGTTTTCACCAAATCAACACACCTTCTTCAGTTTCAATTTGACTTTTAGAAGTTTATCATCAACTATGTTTGCCTAATTAACACACACTCTTCATTTAAAGTGTGCTCTATTGGTTATAAATATTGCTACACATTTTTAAAACTACTACACCAGTTTTTAAAACTTATTTTTTCAGTCCCTCTTATTGGTTGGATGGCATCGCCGACTCGCTGGACGTGAGTTTGAGCAAGCTCCGGGAGTTGGTAATGGACAGGGACGCCTGGCATGCTGCAGTCCATGGGGTCAGAGAGTCAGATACAACTAAGCAACTGAACTCTTGGGCCCATTACAAGTGAACTAATAGGCAATTCATCACAACCAATGATGTGACACTCCTTAACCAATGCCCTTCAAATGAACATTTAGTTTTCCATTTCTTAAAGCATAGGCTTTCCTGATGCCCTCTCCTGTTTCTGAATATGGCAGAACTGCTTACCTCCAAATCTGAGGATATGAAAAGCTCCATTTTACTTAAGAAAATATATTTTTAGGGCTCCTTCTTAACAACACTGTAAGTATACTGTGCTTAGAAAACACCTTAGGATGAGTGATAGACACATAAAAAATATAGGACATGTGCTGGGAAAAAAGGGGAGTGACGGTGGTGGGAACAGTCAATATTCAGTTTGAAGCCATATTTTATTTTTAATGTAGCTAGAAATATCCAGTAACTATGTAGTTTTAAGCAAAAAAAAATTCCTTTACTTTTCCTTTTTATAGCATCATTGGCACAAGAAATGGACATTTCTGGTTTAGAAATGTTATGATGTTGAGTTCCTAATGAAATGAAGAATGTACTTTATATTAACTTAGAAATCTAAAAGCACAGGATACATTTTCAGAACAATTTTACTTTTACCCACTTATGTTAGAACATACTTAGGTAATGTGTAAATCAAACAAAAAATCCAGCAGTAACTGGTCCTGAGGTACTCACAGCACACATTGGAAATTTTGAGAATGGAGAACACACATTGACAAAAAGAACATCAGCAAGCTCAGATTCAGGTTTATACGCTGAGTATTTCTACAGGGTTTAAAAAGCATGCTCAATCAGCAGTTTTTTCTCACTTCACTGATGCATTTCTATTTGCTTGTATACAGCAAAGGGTGAGAATTTGAATTAACTTATGATTTCAGAAATGTATTCCATGGAATTTACTTCACTGCTCCTACCACTGATTCTCAAACAAGCAAAGTACTGGGGGTCCAACCCTTGAAATTGCTGTTAAACCCTAGCACTTTAAAGATAGTAAGTAGAAACCTAGCACCTCCTGTTACAGTGCTTGGATTTGAGTCTCATTTAATCTAAGAACTGGATGTACAACAGAAAATCATTTTGTTTATCCTTGGAGGAGAGGGAAGAGGGGTAGAGAGAGTTGCAGTATTTAAAAACTGAATAGAACAATGAATCTTTCACAATGTTGACAGCTCCACAATGAAGAATCACCATGAATCTCATTATTTAGTGATTAGGAAGTCAAGTTCCCCTTTGTGTATCAATTAACTCAAACTTCTCCAAAGATTAATACTACAAGATAAAATCCAACTGCAATAGGTATTTCCTAAGTAGGAGACCAAACATCAAAGGGAATCCCTTCTTCCAAGGTCCTTTGATATGATTTCACCAAGGAGAAAATCTAACACTTAAATATGAAATCTCTTCGCCAAGTAAGAAACTGCAGCTATTATGGGTATTACCCTACTTAGTCATTGTTTGAATTAAATACTGAACCCAGAATTAAATATGCCTGCACAATTATGCTATGAATGATGATAGCAGTGATGTTGTGAAAAAGGACCATCTTTAGCCCAAGAAGAGTAGGAGGAAAAAACTGTGAAAACGAGCATAAAAAGCAGACAAAGAATTGGGCATTTTCTGATGTGAAAAGGACATTTTTAAACACAGAAATACAGAAAGGAAAACATTCCCTTATTTCCCCTATGTGGAAATATGAAACATTTATTTTAGGTATCAGACAAAAACAGAGCTAAGTAATCCAATTTTACTGCAGCATTATAAAAACCATCCCTTCACCACAGTGTAAGATTTAACTGCATGTGTGCAAGGGGACATGTGATATAAAATGTAGTAAGATGGTTGCTGCCCTGCCGAGTACTTCCAGTCCCTCCCCAGGTCCTACTTGCAATACTGGTGGTCCCAAGAGTTACAGAAGCAAATCATTTAAGATAATAATAACAAAGCAGTTAAAAAGACAAATCAAAATGCCTCAGTAACCATATGTCCAATTCAAACTTTATCTATTTAAATGTTGTATTTACCTCCCACTAACAAAATCGTTATTTCACTCAAACTTGGAACAATAAATCTTCCACACTGATGTATCTTATTTGCCTAATTAATTCAAAGGAAAAAATCAAAATCATTAGTAAAGAATAATATAGGGGTTAATACACCTTTTTAATTTTAAATATTTTTAAGGTTTAAAAATTGCTTAAAGTTTTAAATTTCTAGTAGGAAAACATTATCTGAATGAATACCCTAATGGCAAACCACTGTAAAATGTTTTCAGCTGCATTTGGGGCAAAGGGGTAGGGATTATCTTCAAAGCACCCCAGCTTTCTTCATCAGAAGGTCAGAGGTACACTGGTTTGTATTATTGCAACATCCATTAGGTGATCTAAGTTGCTTCTCCTCCAGCAGGGCTTTGTGTCAGAAGGGCATTATGCTTGACCTCCAAATTTGGCCGACAATTTACTGATGAGATTCATAACCTTTGGGTTGCTCTGGTATTTTGACATATTTGCCGGGTTCTGGGCCACATCCTGGAAGGCCACCATAACTTCTGGATCCTGCAAAGAAAGGTATACGTATATATATTTTTGGTCATCAATTTTATTATTCTAAATCATGTCTCTTAGATCTACAGTTCTGATATATGGCAGAAACCAACACAACACTGAAAGCAATCATTCTCCAATCTTCCTCATGGCTTAATCAACTCAGGTTTGGACAAGCCCCAGAAGCATAAATATTATTAATGTGCACTTCAAAGTCAAACTCAACTATGTCACTCCAGACAATAAAAAAAAAAGGTATACAATTGTGATATAAAGAAAAAGACAACTGGATATAATTACCAACTACTGCAGAGTATTCCCTATAGACTGCTTTTTAAAACTTGGAACTACTCATTCTGAAAAAATGAATGTCACGACTCTGTAATAAGCTATTGGGTAAATTCAACTCAGTAAAATATGGCTATCAGAGTAACCTTAATCTGTTCCCACACAGAATTATGAAAGAAATGCCTTAATGATATAAAGTTCAACTTTATTCTTCCAAGTCTTACCTGCATGGCTGCAAGGACCTCTGGATCACTAAGAATTTCATTGAGCCCAGGCATTCCTGGCATTCCAGGCATTCCCCCTCCCATTCCAGGCATTCCTCCAGGAAAATTACCCGGCATTCCCCCAGGAAAGCCGCCTGCAAGAATAAATGAGAGATCTGTATAGACACCAACCATATTCCCGAGTAGTCTGCGTATACGATTTCCTTCTGATAAAACATATGTGCATGCACAAAGAACAAGGGTGCTGCCGAACACTAACAAGTCTGCACATTCAAACAGGACTCTACAAGACTTAATTTTTAACATCAAATTTTCTCTTTAAAAATAAGGCTGTAAGTAATTTTTCCCTGGTAACAAAACTAGAGGGAAAGCTAATAGTCCCTTGGAATTATAAAATTAGAAAGTCTAATGTTGATATTGGAGAAGGAAATAGCAACCCACTCCAGTATTCGCCTGCGAAATCTGGTGGACAGAGGAGCCTGGTGGGCTATAGTCCATGAGGTCGCCAAGCGTCAGACACGACTGAGCGACAGAACACACACCAATGTTGATATATGGCAGAAACTGACACAATTTTGTAAAGCAATCATCCTCCAACTAAGTATTTTTTAAAAAAGAAAAACTAAAATTAGAAAGTGTAATAAGCCATCTTGTATCTTCTCAGTCTTTAATATTATTCATCTGTTTCAATTTAAAGTTAATTCGTGTTTTTTTCTTCTTAAAAACAATATTCTTCTACACAGTTTTCCTTCAAGAGCTACCCTAAATACATGTTATAAAAAGTTGTGGACTTTTGGAAGTTCCCTGGTGATCTAGTGTGGTTAGGGTTTGGTGTTTTCACTGCCATGGCCTGGGTTCAATCCCTTGTCAGGGAACTGAGATTCTTTAAACCACACAACGTGGCCAAAATTAAAGGAAAAAAAAAAAAGCCTATGGAATTTTTAATCTTCACCCAAATTGCATCAAACTTTCTGAAAGTGACAAAAGTTTCAAAAAAAAAAAACAATGTAATTCTTTTAGTATATTTTTAGATTATAAACTCAAATTTTTCTACTCAATTTTTCACTACTATAAACCTTTACGTTCACTGGAGATGTTCTAAAATCACGATTAACACAATCTAACAATATAGGGACATCCTAAAGAGAAATACAGGTAACATTAACACATTCTATAGATCAAGGGTCATTACAAGTAAAGCTACTATAAAGAAGAAATATATATAACAAAGTGATTTCCATCTGTCTCAACAATTCAAACATACCCATAACTAACAATCACAGATAAGGAGACCTAATAAGGGGCCTGAAAAAAACTTTTTAGCTTCTTATGCTGTTGTGACTTTTTAAATCTAGTCTCCACAAAAATTACTGACCCAAGGTAACAACAGTGAGCCAGTCTGCTTGTATAATAAAGCCCACCATACAAAAAATTATCTCAAGTGCTAGTCCACATTAGTGGTCATGTTCTAAAACAAGGAACCTGATATGAGGTATTAACTTATAAACAAAAAGTAAGCCATGAGCTAAAATTTATTTTCTTGCTTTTTCCCCAAGTCATCCCCACCCCTTTTTTTAGTTGCCAGCACAGGACCTTTCACAACAGCAGCTACCTTTTCTAGCCTCTGATCACATAAATTCTAAGCAGAGAAGTGGTGCATAGCTGCCTCTATAACCCTTCACAAGAAGCTAGTTACTTTGAAGCTGCCGATTCCCCATTACAATGACAAACTAAAAAACAAAACAAAACTCTTCATCTTTACATCAACTTCACAGTGCCTCAATTCACAAAGTATCCAAAAATATACTGAGTACCTTTTTAACAGCTCTTCTACCTGTATTTCAGAGGCCTCTGCTGGTAGCTCAGACAGTAAAGAAGGTAAAGAACCTGCCTGCAATGCAGGAGACCGAGGTTTGACCCCTGGGTCTGGAAGATCCCCTGGAAAAGGGAACGGCAACCCACTCCAGTACTCTTGCCTGGAGAATTCTATGAACAGAAAGAGCCTTGGTGGGCTTCAGTCCATGGGGTCACAAAGAGTTGGACACCACTGAGTGACTAACACTTTCACTGCTATTATTCAAGGCTTGTAGGAAAATAATATACTATACTATATTTCCAATAACACAATTTTACCAAGAAAGAAACTTTCCCAGGGACTAATGGTACTAAATACAATATACACACCTGAGCCCCAAGATGAGAATAATCCCCAACTATCTACAATATTAGGAGTTTTAATTTTTCTTTCAAAATACCTGGAAAAGAGCCATACTGAGAACCTGATTGTCTTCTGGCTTCTTCCTCCTTTAATATGAAAAGGAAATAAATTACACAGTAAGAAGTTTGCTGTCCATGCCTACCTTATCCATACAAACCAAGAAAAAAATGTAAAATAAAGTAGCTACAAGAGATACAAGAATGACAAGTTTCAAAAGGCAATACTGGGCTAAAGACATCCCATCCCTCAAAAAACCAATTTTCAATTGGATTCTCAATGCGGAAGTACTACTTTTGGTGGGCTTTCCAGGTGGAATCTAGTGGTAAAGAACCTGCCTGCCAATGCAGGAGACAGAAGAGCAGGTTCAAACTCTGGGTCGGGAAGATCCCCTGGAGGAGGGCATGGCAACCCACTCCAGTATTCTTGCCTGGAGAATCCATCCCATGGACAGAAGAGCCTGCAGGGCTACAGTAGCCCACAGGGTCTCAGAGAGTCAGACATGACTGAAGCGACTTACTGTAATTTTTGGTAATGATGTTAAGTAATATTTTTGACTTGCAACTAAAACTAAAAAGTAACAAGTCAATTTTAAATAGCTATGAATTCACTATTAAAACAGAGGAATCATAAAACTTAAAATATCAGGGCATGCATTCTAAACAAAGCAAATAATACTGCCAAGTCTTAACTTAATTATCTGGCCAGGAAGAAGTCTTGATTTTAGGAGAACACAAACAAGGACATAAACTGGTGCTATAAAGACTCACTTGAGAACGTGAAGACTAAACAATGAAGGGAAGGAAAGCCTCCTTTTACGTAGTATCACTATCCTACAGAATTGAGGACAGCTCTTTTTATTTTAAAATAGCCAGGAATTAGAATGATATCCAAAAAAGTCTAATCTACTGTATTTCTCTTTAGTGGTTTAGGTACAGAAACCTTACCCTCTGGGCTCTCTCATGTTCTTCCCGAGCCTTCTTAACCCTTTCTATTCTTTCTTTGATCTCACGCTCTTCACGTTTTCGCTCATACTTTCTCCGATGTTCAGCAATTTTCTGGGCCTAGGAAAGAAACGGTCACAGAAAAATGTCTTCTCTGAAAATGGGATAAGGTCAATACAAATCAATGGTTTTGTCAAAGAGTTATTTTTCTTTGGGGAAAGATTAAACTTAAATCAGAACTGTGATTTACTAGTTAGGTTTACCTTACAGAAAAAGACCTAACTCAGGGACAAGCAGACAGAGGATAAATTCTGGGTTAACGAGGCCATCATTGAGGCAACTGTGTTTGGGCAGCTACAGTTCACGTGCAGGAGGCAGACCTCCTCAGAGCCATCATGACCAAGCAGGGAGACTCAGAACTCAATGATGACGTGAGTGGGCTTCCCTCATTGTATGAGGGAACGTATGAGACTCCAGCTCGATTCCTGGATTGGGAAGATCCTCTGGAGAAGAGACAGGCTACCAACTCCAGTATTCTTGGGCTTCCCTGGTGGCTCAGATGGTAAAGAATCCTCCTGCAATGCAGGAGACCTGAGTTCGAATCCTGGGTTGGCAAGGTTCCCTGGAGGAAGACATGGCGACGCACTCCAGTATTCTTGCCTGGAGAATTCCTATGGAGAGAGGAGCCTGGCGGGCTACAGTCCACAGAGTCATAAAATTTTGAGTCGGATATGACAGTGACTACGCACAGCACAAGCTTTACAAGTCAACTGTGACCCAGATAAAAGAGGCTGGTATTTGAAGTTAGAGGAGTGTTAAAAATTTCAAACAATTAACTAGTGCAAAGATAATAAACAGATGTCAAACTCCCTGACAAATCTTGCCCGATACCTGCCATGGGACAGCAAAGACTGGAAACACATACAGCAGTTATTTCCCACAGTTTAATTATACTTAAGGTTTCCTCATCAATCAAATGAGGGGGCAAGGAAGAGAAGCATGTTAGTTTTAATTATAAGAATCAAGATGTACCAGGCACTGGCACACAGTACATGTCAAATACTTGGAATCTAGTATTTATTCAGAGAATAGAAATGTAATATTCATATTCAACTGTTACTTACAAAAGGGAAGATTTGCCATATAAATGCACTAAGTTATTTTAACTAACAACTTTAAGCAGAAATACATACAGACCAGACTCAATCTCGGGTCACATTTTCTAGATTTTCTGTTTTCTCCTTTGCTATAAACCTGATGCCCCCTTTACCATTTCTAAGTTTCTGGTTATAACTTTGCAGGCCTGCAAACAAGAGCTTGCTGTAAATAACTGATGAGAAATTAAAGCATGAAAACTCAATGAGAGTTCCTGAATTCAACATAAATTTAAGTGATTACAGATTATAACTTCCAGTGGTTGTTTCTTTGCATCTGCAGTAAATCTACTGCCAAGGGTTAAGTAATAGAGCCAAGGAGAATCACCACAATGGCTTCCAATCCCTTTGCGCTCACATACCCTTGGCTGAACCTCCTTCAGCATTGCACTAGCATCTTCATCATAATCCA
Source organism: Antilocapra americana (assembly GCA_007570785.1). Classification (NCBI taxonomy): domain Eukaryota; kingdom Metazoa; phylum Chordata; class Mammalia; order Artiodactyla; family Antilocapridae; genus Antilocapra; species Antilocapra americana. The sequence goes on along the minus strand of ML663560.1, from coordinate 7,545,557 downwards.
GCTTACAGGCGAGGGCAAGATCATGGGCAGCTTCTTCCCAATGGCCCAGAAGTCTGAAACAGATTTAAAGTAATTTTTGGAGACCTTTATCATATTCATTTATGTAGCACAATGTCTTTCTTATAAAGGACTGTAACAGAACAGGTTTAAGTTAGATAATGAACTACAAATTCTCATGAACTAATTTAATTACTACATTCCACTCAATAAAAATTTAGTACGAGTTTAATTTCCTCTATGGTAACTGGGAAGTTGTTTTACTAAAAAAAAGTTTAAAAACTTGAAAAAAAATTTTAATTCAGAATATATTTTTAAAAATTATGTAGAGCCACGACTTTCAACTCATCAAAAACAGAGTTAAGGGGTGTGGGGTGGCTCTGGGGTGAGAGATGGTGGCAGCCGCTGTTGCAGCAGCTCTGGAACCAGCAGGAACCGCCCAGGGAGCGCCACGAGATGGGTGGGCTCCCAAGCCAGTGGGGAGGACACTGCTTCTTATTACGGCTGCTCAGAAGCGCCACTGGACACTCAGAGGGGTGCAGGGCAGTCACAAAGAAGCCCCTTCTGACACCCCAAGGAGTAAGCCAACCCTTTCCAGGATCCAGGAACACCACAAAGCAATATGAAACCTGTTCATGAGGAGTCAGGAATGCCTTCCAACAAAAAAAACAGACCTCCTCATGACCAACGAGGATATGGGGAGAACCACCAGCTGCTCAACTAACCACACACCCTCCAGTGATGCCTCTGAATGGTCTCAAGGGGTTGTGGTGGCTGGGCAGAGTCAGGCAGGAGCCAGAGTTGGCCTGGGGGGTGATGGAGCCGAGGCGAGCACTGGTCTGACAGTGGGCCAGTACAGCATGCTGAACAAGGCGGCTGTGCCACCTGCCACCTTCTCCCCACTGGCCTCCCACCATTGGTGAACATGAGCCCCTTGCCCCACAGAAACAAACAAACAAAAAAACAGTTAACATGATGTATATTTAATATGCTGCCTTCTATATGAGATGGGAAACAATACATGTGTACACATTTTATTCAGAAACTAGAGAGGATGAATAAGAAACTAAGGTTTGGTGAAGGTAAGTAAAAATGGAGGAGAGAGTAGCAGTGGAAATGAGACTTCTCTGGGTATACCTATTAACTCAGTTTTGACTCTTTAAACATGCAAATGTTTCAAATACTCAAATAAGAAAGGACAGAAATAAAGCAAACCCTAACCCTGAACACAAACAGAAATAAAAAGAGGCTGCTTTTTTATTGTTTAGCACACTGACAACATTAACCATGCAGGAAAAACATATGCAAGTGATTTTTAAAAGAGTATTCTGACTACATCTTAAGTGAGATGTATTCTAAGGATAAGAAAAAACTATCAAAAAAAACTTTACTTAGAGGGTGTATTATTTTTTTAAGGCATGATTCTGGGAGAATACTGTCAAAAAATACAAAAGGGAAAACATTTTAACATTTAAACGCTGAATCTTAATTGAAAATATCAGTATAAACTCAAAATTTTTAAACTTTTCACCCTAAGACCATTATTTAAGTTAACTGAAATGACAGTGATGATATCCTGGTAACAGTAAACATACCTAGTGGCCAAACTTCAGTTTTCCACAAAACAGTCCCACTAAAACAAACCTTGATTTCTTGGAGAAATGGTCTATTCCAAGTCAAAGTACAGAATGAGTTCTTGTACCAGAAGACAAAGAAATGCTCAACAAATGGGGTCTTCAAGACAATCCACAGCAATGCATGACCTTCCGTATACCCAGAGAGCATCAGTAACAATTTTCCAATCTTACACCTGTACCTTTAACATTGTCTTCATAATCTTAGAGCTAATTTACTGAGCCACCTAATACAATAGGTCCCAAGCATGTCCATCTCCATCTGCATCCACCCTTAAAGCAAAACTTTTCCAATCCACGTAAGATGTAAACAGCACAGGACATTTCACCCCAAACCACAAAGATTATCCATATATTAAACTTTGCTTTCAGGTCTGATTACTAATCTGGGTTAAATTCATTTATTTCCCCCCTTATCTGATAGTTCATGTTACTGAGCAGTGATTGGCGTAGTTTTAAGTTACTGTATTCCTTCTTCCATAATATACTGGTTGTTTAATGTTAAGTTACAATGACAAAGCCTGAAAATAAGAGAAAGTTTGTAAGACACTGATATAAAGTTACTCTCTTTTCTTAGAGATAACTTTGAGAAAAATCCTTGGCTACATGTGGCCAAAGATATTCACTGAATGGAAGAAGTGAAAAGAATTCTTATTTTCTTATTTGTTCCATATGACATAGTCTCTCTCAGTTTTACATATTGAGCATGTACATTAAGGCTTTTTAAAAAAATAATAAGATATATTAAAATACCAGATTTAAATTTAAAGAGCTCTGAAAATAACTAGGTTCCATTATTTACCTGTGTGCTTTCCCTCGCCACTTGTACGGCTGAGCTGAATCAGGATTTATTTCAATAGCTCTGTCACAGTCTCGGATGGCAGCATTTGGCTTCTGTAATTTGATGAAGACACTAAAAAATAAATTTGGTATTAAAAAGTATTCTGCATTTCAAACAATAACATCTTTAGGATTGCCACAGAAGCAATTCTATCTAAACAAATAAGCAGAAATTAGCTCTTCTATTTGGATTTCTCACCTGGCTCTCTTGGCATACAGAATAGCCAAACGAGGATTGAGCTTGATGGCATCTGTGAACAAGTCAATGGCTTTCTGTAGTTCACCTAAAGTGAAACAAGTTTACTGAGAAACAGTGGATAAAAAATATTAACCGTTTATCTCTTTTATTAGCCTTTCACATTCCCCTTTTAGTCCACTAGAACACTAGTTTCTAAATTAATACACAAAAGTGGCTCTTCAAAGCAAATCTTTACCTATACTGTAAGTCACCCAAAACAGAGATAATTTGGGGGAGGGAACACAACCCCCCTTAACAACACCAGAATACCACACTCTTAGTAGGACTTACTGACTTTTAAAATTAAGATAAAATCAAAGGCTAAGGCAATTTTATTCCATTAATTAATTTTATTTTATCCATTAAAAGGATAAAATTAAACTTATAAAGGAAAAAGTACCCACACTACATTCATGAGGCTGATACAGAAATTAAAATCAAAAAAAAAAAAACACCAAACCTGTACATATCAGAGACAGTTCACAAGGCAAAAAAAAAGGGGGGGTGGACTAGAACTGCTGAGAGCTCATACTCATATTTTAAATTCATTTTCAGTATCCCATTCTCATAGTTGGCTTCTTTTATTAGTACCTTCAGTAAAATCAGTTAATAAACAACTATAATACACAGGAAATTAGACAAAACAAACAGTTTTAAAGTAAAAGCCACAACTCACTATGAAAAATATTTACCTAGTTAACTAAAGTGTTAAGGACCTTAACAGAACTTGTGAAACAATGCAGAAAAATGTTCTGTCTTATCAGTTACGACTACAGATGTCTATTAGAAGTTAGATCTGGATGTCTAACAAGCAATTCACATCTACCATGTTCAAAATGAAACTCTTAATTCCTATCCCATCTCCAAATCTATTCCCCTACCCTACATTCTCAACTAAACACTTTTTATGTATATAATATGATAACACAAGTAAATATATTAGAGACCAAGATTTTGACTTTATAAACTAAATGGCTCCTCCATTCAGTCTAGTTTAGAGGTCAGCAACATTTTCTAGAAAGGGCCATTTAATGATTATTTCAGGCTTTGCAGACTTTAACAATCATAACTATTCAGCTCTGCTGTTTTAGTGGGAAAGCAGCCACCAACAAAACATAAATGGGTGTGGCTCTGTTCCACCAACTCTATAAAAACATAAGATTGCAGTTTGGAAACTCCTGATCTACCCTCAAGCGCCAAATCTTGCAGTTATTCTTGACTGCACAATCTGAAACCCAAACCCCTCTGTCTCTACTTTTAAAATATATCTGGAATCTAACCACTCCTCATTCTGCTAGGTGAACAGAAATCCTAGGGGGCAAGGCAATTAAGAAAAGATTGGTATGGAAAAGGAACGGTCAGGAAGAGAAGTGGCTGGGATGAGTTGCTGGGTACAAATTGAAAGTTGAAACAGGTAAAAAGTGAAAGTGAAGTCGTCAGTCGTGTCCGACTCTTCGCAACCCCTTGGACTGCAGCCTACCAGGCTCCTCCGTCCATGGGATTTTCCAGGCAAGAGTACTGGAGTGGGGTGCCATTGCCTTCTCCGAAGAAGACGACCTTTATACAGAAGCAGTAAAGCACAGGTAAAGGAACATTCAAGGAAAGTGAGAATGGAAGATTAATATTCAAAAAGAGAACAAGGCTGGGAAGCCAAATATGGGATCTGATTCTAGCAGGTCTAATGCTACAATGATCTTCAAAATGTATGCAAAACTTACTTGCAGGTTACAAGCAAAGGAGTGTGTAACAATAAAAACAAGTTCTAAGTAAGAATAACCTAGGAACAGTGAACAGAAAGCAACAGAGATGTTTCAGGTAGACAACCTATTAAGGTAACTGCAAAAGTATAAACATAAAGGAACCTGAATAACACTCAATACTGAACTCATTCTAGGGCCTTCCCTGATGGCGTGGAACCCATTTTAAAATAAAACTTTAGTCATCTTCTAGGTCGATGGATGAAGTCCAAATGCACAACAGCATTATACAACAGCATCTATTCAACAATGGCATTGTGACACTACACCACAGTTATGAAGGGGTCTGCGCAGTACCCAAGTTAATAAATAATTTGTTCTTATGCCTGCAGTGCAGGAGACCTGGATTCAATCCCTGGGTTGGGAAGATCCACTGGAGAAGGAAATGGCAACCCACTCCAGTATCCTTGCTTGGAAAATCTCATGGACAAAGGAGCCTGGTGGGCTGCAGTCCATGGGGTCGCAAAGAGTCGGGCACGACTGAGTGACTAACATTTACTTACTATGTAAAAAGTTGAGGCTCACTGATCTAATACCCTTTGAAGGGGAAGTCGTCCACCTTTTAAAAGCCTCTTGTCAGGGGAAAAACACTGAACTATAGTCAGGAAAGCAGTTTTGGAGTGACCATCAGGATTTGCCCACACTGTGAGGCAAGATAATGACACTTGAGTGCTCATTTCAGCTTCTCAATCAATGAGAAAGAGCTGAGTGGAGAACAGGACACTTTCTTCTCCAGTACAATATACTCAAAAAATTTAAATTCCCTTTCATTTTCCCATTATTAACAGTTACTGCAGCAAAAAATTAGAGAATATTCAGACTACTACAGAAATATAGCAAAGAGAAAAAAAAATAACACTCACCATCATTCAGGGCATCAATGGCAGCCACTTTTTTATCATTTGCCTGATCCATCATCTCCTCAGTTATCTAGGGGTAAGGTGAAGATCAGACATGATTTTTGCTTCCTTCCATCCCAGTCAGAGCAGGTTTTTCCTGCCCTAGTTTTTTCAAATCTTTTCTAGTTATTCAGAAGTATAGGCATAGCTTTTTTTTCCTTGTACTTTGCAAAAGAGCATTGCACCTTTTACAAACTGAGGGGTTTTGGCAACCCTAGGAGTCTACTGGAGATCCTTTTCCAACCGCACTTGCTCACTTTGTGTCTTTTGTGTCACATTTTGGCAGTTCTTATCATGTTTCAAATTTCTCATCATTGTATTTGCCATGGTGATCTATGATGTTACTACTATGACATGCTGAAGCCTCAAATGGCCAATTTTTTAGCAATAAAGTTCTTTTAAATTAAGGTATGCACATTTTTAAAGACAAAATGTTATGGCACACTTAACAGACTACAGTATAGTGTCAACATAACTTCTATATGCACAAAAACATCTGTGTAACTCACTTTATCGTAGGGGTCTGAAACCTAACTCACAGTATCTTGGAGGCATGCCTGTACTAAAACCCAGTCTCCTCACAACTGAAAAAGTTAGTTCCTAAGAAGCCTGAATCTTCACAAGAAAAATGTATCATTCTTTTGGTCCAATAACCATTCATGAGCATCTATACTAGACAGAACAGACACTGTACAAAACGTTGATGCTACAAAAGCTATTAATGACAAAAACATTGCAAATGTCCACAAGAAGCAATTTCTTTAACAAACAAAAATCCACTCTATCACCATCACTATAAAATATGCTGGCTAATTCATTAAGAAAATGATTTGACAGATTTAAAAACTGGAAGGAAAATACCAAGCTGTCTTTATACCTAGAAAACCCAATAGAGCTAACAAGTTATTAGATTTGCTTTGACAATTCAATGAAGTTCTCAGATACAAAAGCTACATAAAAAATAAACCCAGAGTTCTTCCACATCTGTAAAAGTCAATTATAAAATACAACAGAAGAGGATACCATTCTAAGGGCACACAAGACTTTCAAGGGAGGGGAAGGGGCGAGAGAAAAAATTCTGTTAAAGGACACAGATAAACACTATGCTCATGAAAAATCTATTGACTACATCAATCTCACCCTGAGGTACTCAGTAAATTCAAAGCAACTCCAACAAAAATTCATACAAGTTTTGGACAAAAAACCCTTTTAAAAAGAGCAAAGGAAAACACACTTGCCAGATAGTAAGACATCCTGCAGAGCCAGGACAATTTGCAAAAACACGACTTCAGTTTATGGCAATAAACACATGATACTCTGAACAAATCTAAAACACACCTTTCAAAAGCCATCTACGACCTAAGAATGTAAAAATCCTCAAAGAACAAGATTAAATGAAAACCTGAAATTCAGCCAGGTGCCAGGCACTCCATCTGCTTTCAACACTCTGGAAGATGTCAAACCTGGTGACCCTGTTAATTGTTTTTGAAGATAGTGCAGGACACATGAAATAAAGTCTAGATTCAGGTGACACAAATGTATGCTGCCTACTCAGACAGCCTCCAGAACCAATTGGGAATCCCAAATGCCTATTCTAAAAATAAACCTGTGCAAAGAGGGAGGGCTGTGTAGTGAGAAGAAAAAGAAATCTCCACTGAAAACTCATAACCACAGTCACATTACTTGTGTAGATAAACATGCAAGGAAAAACCATGAAAACTTAAAGTGACCCTTGAGTCAGTAGCACCAAATCAGTCTTGATGGAAGCAAACATATCCCTCTCTGGAGAAACACACCTTCTATTTAGGCCTCAAAAACTTTCCACAGAACACACACACACTCTCTCTCTCTCCCAACTACAGTAAACAAAGTATCTCAATGAGCAAGAGTCAGGAAAAATAACAGAATAAGACCAGCAAAACAATCTTATTAAAAGTATTTAATGTGTTTTTAAGACTATTAAGGCAAGATCTGAGAATGCGTAAGGAGAAAGAGACGTATAAATAACCAAGTCGTCTTCAAAAAAAAAATCGAAGCAAAAATATCAAAATGAAAAACAAGCATTCAAATTCCAACCTCAATGGAACAGCTGATTAGACAAAGAAAGCATACATTATTCATCAGAGTGATAAAGATACGTAACTTAATGATGAAAAGGTCTAATGTGTATCTAACTACGGCCCCTGAATGATAGTAGAGAGAATGGGAAAGAGCCATTTTTGAAACAGATACTAGCTGAAAATACTCCAGAGCTTTAAAAAAAAGTTAACCAACCTAGGATTTAATACGCCTAGTAAGTCACAAGTAGGACAAATACAAAGTATGACAACCCTAGACACACTGAGATGAACACCACCACCTTACACAGTAAGTATGGCAGTGATGAGATACGGCAATATTGAGTAGTGAGGAGGGCTGGGACCAACCTTTTAAGTTATGATTAGTATATTACATTGTTTCTCAAGCTCCATTTCATGATCAACCCCCCAAAAAGCTTATTAGGCATTTTCCCCTTACTTCTCACCTCCTCCATTTTAATTGTGCAGATATACTCCATACATGTGAATGTGTTATGATCTTTGGAATACCACTAACCACTGTAACACCTGAAAGTTTTTTTTAAGACCCGCCTCCCAAAAACCAATTTTCACCACCTTGAGAGTAAGATAGTACACTGTGACAAAATCATTTTAGAAAACAAATAGCTATCCCATTAACAGGCAATTCTACTTGTAGAAATAAATGTTAGGTGAACTCTATAGTTTCAAGAGCAGTTCAACCAAATGCGAAACTGAAATAGGTTAACAGAAAACAAGCATTTTGTTAGAGTATGATTAAAAATAAAGAGAGTTTCCCCAAATATTTTAAGTAATAAAATGCTTTCCTAGATGCCTTAAGTCAGAGTAAGACTTAACATGCCCTTTTCCTAGGAGAAACAGTCGTAAGATATCTGCAATAGGTAAGCTTCCACATTCTTGACAGCAAACAGAACATAAACCATTGACCTTACCTCTACATTTTCATCTCCCATTTCTTGTGGTGCATCAGTGTCTGGTTCAATCACTCCTTCATTGTCAATTTCTGTCAAAGTTAAGAAAATGACAATAAGACATATGCTATTCAATATAGTAGCCACTGGCTACAGGAGGCCATTATAAACTAACCTTGGCTTATGTAACTGATGAACTGAACATTTTACTCTAGATTAACTTAAATATGTTTTGTTTTATTTAAACTGATTTTAATACTAAAATATTTCCTTGTAAAACACAATCCTATTATTTTGGAAAGATTAATTTCATTTTAATAGGCACATAATGTAAGGTATGTTATCACATTATAGTAGGTACCCTGCCAAAAGCAGAGACACTATTCCTAATACATATTACACATAGACACACCACTGATTTAGTCAATGTCAACAAACTGATTCAATACAAATACTCTGTTCTACATACCAATACACTATGCTTTTTCTTTTTTTAAAAAATTTTACACAGATAGCACAAGTTACTGTGATACTCTGTTGTAAATCATGGTATAACATTTAACTTTACCACTTTCTGTCTTTGAAAACAGCAGGGATAAATTTTAAACTAAAGGTACACTACTGACGGGGCTTCCCAGGTGGCGCTTGTGGTAAAGAGCCCACCTGCCAATGGAGGAGACAAAAGAGATTGGGTTCAATCTCTGGGTCAGAAAGACCCCCTAGAGAAGGGCATGGCAACCCATTCCAGGATTCTTGCCTGGAGAATCCCATGGATAGAGGAACCTGGAGGGCTACAGACCACAGGGTCGCAGAGAGTCAGACACAGCTGAAGCGACTTAGCGCAGAACATACTACTGATACAGTATTAGGAAACATATTTAGCAAAGTGAATTTGATAAAAGCAGTTTCCTCTAAACAGTCAAAAAATAATGAAATTAAAATTAGCTACCCGAATCAGAATTCACATCCAACAAAAAAAATTTTAATTAATTTTTAACAGAAACTGAGCTTGTGTGTGTGTGTGTGTGCACGCATGCATGCACACTCAGTTGTGTCTGATTCTTAGCAACCCCAAGGACTATAGCCCACCAGGCTCCTCTGTCCATGGAATTCTCCACGAAAGAATACTGGAGTGGGTTGCCATTTCCTCCTCCAAGGGATCTTCTCGACCAGGGACTGAACTCTCATCTTCTTCACTGCAGGCAGATTCTTTACCTGCTGAGCCACTAACTTTAATTATAAACCAGCTTGAGTCACGCACAAAATGCTTAACTTTTAAAAAATTATTAGTCATAGTAATTTCCATGAAACTGTACCACTAAAAAATGTTTTACAGTAAATAAAAGATCTGATTAAGCCCACAAATAAGCCCTCTCCAACATACCAAAGATCAAGAATCGATTCGAAATTTTAAAATTTTTAAGTATTTTTTTTTTAGCTTCTAGATAGGTTCTATGAATTAAGAGACTATCCAATTAATAACCAGGGTATATATTTATTGTCTCAAAGGACCTCCAAATTTATGAAATGTCAGTTTGCAGTCTAAAAAAACAAAACCAAATAAAACCCCAGGCTGATGACACATTAATTCTTCTAAACTGAACCAATATTACTAACAGATATGCAGATACTAGAGGAAACAATTTTTTGGTACTTATTTCAGTTATTTGAAAACTTTTACATATATCTAGAAAAACCTGGGTATATGACCCAACGTTTTCTACAATTTTTTTTTTTTACAAATTTCATGAAATCTGAATACTGATCAAGTATTTCCAACAAAAATGTAACATCTGCACTGAGAAATGCTATAAATATTTAAATACTCTGAATTTGAAGACCTAATATGAAAAATGGAAAAACAGTTCATTAATAATTTTTCCATACCGATCACATGCTGAAATGCCAACATTTTACATATTAGTTTAAATCTATTATTTGAATGAATTTCAACTGTTTTTTTCCCCAACTGTTTTTAATTTTTAAAATGTGGCTACTAGAAAATTTTAAGTTTCATATGTAGTTCATGTTATACTATTAGACAGCACTGATTTAGTCAATCTAGTAAAAAAAAATCAACACGGATCATATTATAGGTTATCAAATACACACTAACTACAATCTCCTCACCTAGATCACTTTCCTCACTTGATGGTTCGTCTGTCTTTATGTTTTCCTCCGCCTTCTTACTATCTGTTTTTTCTTCCTAGCAAAGGGAAGGCAAACAATGCTATCAACATTTAAAAACACACCCAATATATAGTCTATCAATTTATACAAATTTATATATAAACTACTCACATACATTTTATTTCAGTGGTTAATGTTCTTTCTTGTGTTTTGGTAAACTACTTTTAATTTTCAATTTTTCTTGCTCTTTTTAAGTATAGCTCCACTCCCTTATCCTAACCATTTAGATAATGAGTTTTAGAATTTTAAAAATGTTAAGATTTTAGAAAGCTAATAAAGTGGATATACCACATATTATGCCTTAACAAGCACTACAGTCCACAACTCCCTACAATCAAACACATTACTACTTTTACAAAATAAAGTTTTAGCAGAGATACATATTAAACACAATTTTGTCTTCATACATATTTATCATATGGCAAAATAGCCTATCTAGGGCTCAGAATCTACCAACTCTGACAAATGACTCATCTAAAAGAAGAATTTACTTCTGGGGCTTTTATTTAACTTCTCTCATTTCACCGTTCCAAGATAATGTTAAATAATAAAACAGCAAATTTTCTTATCAATTTAAGACAGCTAACAAGAAAATTCTGAGGGGGAAAAGCCTTCTAGACAAAAAGGCACAAAATAAGAGAAAAAAGAATTCTGAAGGGAGCACTCTTCCCCTGCCCTCATCTATAAACTTTAGCTACCAGCAACTCCCTCCAGCAACCTCCCTACTGTACACAACTTTTTGGCAAGTATGCTAAAGGAACACCCTGAATCACACTCAGAAATACCCCTCAGGTAGTAGGCAGAAAAAACAGAGTGCAATAAATTTGGGCTGTTTTTTCATTCACTTTCCAAATATTAATAAAGTACCTACAAAAATACTATACTACATGCTAAAAAATGATAATTATGAATGGGAATTCCCCACAGGCCCAAAGGTTAGGATTCACTGCAGTGGGTCCGGGTTTGATTCTCCGTGGGGAAGTAAGATCCAGCAAGACATGGGGCATTGCCCTCCCCTACCCCAAAAGATGAAGACTGCAAATGCACACAATTACAAAGCTTACCACTTACAGTTCATGCATATAACATGTATCCAGCATTTATTCTCACTTATTTTACAACACACTGAACATTCAACCTCACATTCTAAGAATTAAATCAAATTACAGAGATTTGACTGCAAAATAGAAATTTTACCAAGATCTTATTTCCAAATGATTTCCTGGGGCAATCAGGGGTGGTATTAGAGGGCACCAGGTGAAAAATATCCCTAAGAAACCTTATAGCACTTTATCACTAAACATACAAATAAAATTCATAACTTACCTTGGTATTTTCTTCTGATTTAGTTTTATGGGCAGCAGGTGGTATTTTACCCCCCATGCTTGAGGAAGATGAGAAAAAAATATATTTAGAAAACTAAAATTAATGTGCACCTTTCCCATTCTATTTAATGTGACAGTTCTCAAAAACAATCTTCAATTACTCAGTGTCTTTGATAATGAAAAATGGCCCGTGTGCCAATCACTATATCATTCCACAATCCAAAACACCTAAGCATGCAATTCAGCAGAGTGAAGGGATTTAATAAGGAACAAGCATAGAAACAAGACAAAGAGCATAGTAATCAAATATGAGTTCATTTCAGTCAAATTTTAATGAAGACACTAGAATTCTTAAACCAAGTTTCAAAATGCAGTATTCCAGAATGTATTTAGGGTGACATCCAAACACAGTCCTAACAGTGTAATTCATGTTAAAACCTTGGGAGGTAACAGTCCTGCCAAATAATGTATTAAACAAAATCTAACCCTAAGGAAAGATCAAACAAACCCAAATTGAGCTAAGTTCTACAAAACAACTGATGTTAAAAATTGCCATGGTCATGAAAATCAGTGAGACTGAAGAACTATTTCAGAACAAAGAGACATGACAACAAAGTGCAGCAGGCAATTCTGCAGACTAGGAAACGTTAGTGCATCAGCTTCCTGAGCTGATGACTACACTGCAAAGGACAGTCCTTGTCTGTAGAAAACACACACTAAATGGCGCTGGGGACACAGTGTTGGAAATAGTTCAGGAAAAAAGTTCTTCAAACTACACTTACATTCTGTTTGCAAGCTAGAAAGTTTCCAAAAAATTTAAAACTTGGGAGGAAAACCCAAGAGGGCTTATCCATAAACTAGATTTAGAATTTCTCACACTCCAAATTCTAGTTAACTACTGGAACGTAATACCAATTTATAGGTATACAAGTTTCATTTTATGCTTCCAAGACTGAAAACAAGCTAGTTCCCTGTCAAAATTGCAAATTGGCCTTTGCCAATACAGGTGTTTATGTAGGACTACTGCAGAGACCTTCTCATGTGGGATCACAGAAGACTTCAGTCATAATTCTTACTTTGGTAACATTCAGTCTACTCTGTGCTATTGTTCCTGACACACATGTACAAAAAACTGGGTGCTATATTCTAAATTCACTGACAGTACAAATGCATTCAGTTCACTTCATTTAAAATATTTGCTGAAACAAAGGTTTACTATAGAGCACAGAGAACTACTAGAAAACGAAATGGCAACCCACTCCAGTATCCTTGCCTGGAGAATCCCATGGACAGAAGAGCCTGAAGTCCTTACCATAAAATGAAAGGATAAAAAGCACCTACAAGATAAGAGTGTAGACCGAGTTGTCAAATAGGAGAAAATAACATCAGAAAACACTTCTCCCTCTAGAAAAACAAAAATATTCCAAAACATATTTCTGGGAAAGAATGTAGCCTCCCCAATTCCCACTAGCTACTGAGCCAAAATTTTTTTCTTAATATTTCTCTTTGTCCAGTATATTAAACTTATAAATTCTTAAAACTAAATGAAACTTAAAGCTATAAATAATGGTAGAAGTTATGGCAAATAAGCAAACAGACTGTCTAAGCCTCTGTATCCATGACTAGTTTAGTACAGAGTAGAAGAAAACCTGAAATGGAAACCTAAAGTAGCATTAGGTTTAGGAATATCGTTAGACCTTCAAGTCTCCACATTCAGCCCAATCTACTATAACCTTGGACTGCTTTAAGAAGGCTGATATGAAGGCAGAAAAGAGAGGAATTAAAACACTTCAGAAGCCGCAAACATTTAAGTTTAAATTTAGATGGAAACAAGTAACAAAAGCTTGTTGGTGTGTACACATGCCAAGACCCTTCATTCCATACCTGAGCCAACAATTTAGGCTACCAAAACAAAAATATAAAAAGAATAAGAAAAACTGGAATTACCTATGGGAACATTAGAAGAAGATCCAAGGCTATTTTTTCTTTTTTAAAAACAATACCTGACAGTATTTTTCAGACCTTAAATCAGAGTTCTCTTACATGGCCACCAGCACTCCGGCATAAGTTACAACACTGTTCTCAGAAATGTTTTAACTTTTCTTCAGGGTCCTCTCTACCTCTCTAGAAGTGGAACAAACCATGTACACACTGGGTATAACGTTCACTCTTGATGCCAGATATTTCTTTCTGCAGTATAGGTCCCCTTTACCTGCAATTTTAAGAACCTGGACTAATTGCAGGCTCTTTCCTCTAAAGAATGGACAATAAGAGAAAGCATACAAATATCTTAAGTGACACTTTCGGATCAAGTTACACAGTAGAAAAAACTAAAATCTTTATTTCAATTTCTAGTCCTGAAAATCTAACTGCATCTCTTACGGGTTTTTTTCTGTCAAAGAGGAGAACTTGCAGAATAGTATTCTTAACTGGTAACAACTGTTACTAAGCTACTACAGTAACTAACTGTAAGTGTGCTCAGAACTTCACATAAATATCAGGAGCAGATATCTTATAGTAGCGAGAAAACTAGTATAGGTAAAAAAGGACTGAGAAACTTAAAGAGAAAAAAAATGACTATCCCACCACAAACAACGTTGATGGATTTGAACTTAAATCTCTTCGTTAGAACAAGCTCATTGGAAGAACAAGTCTTTCAAATGCTGGCTAATCGTTGGTACATCTTTCCCTATAAAAATATTACTGAAGTAAACAGATCAATGTTTAGGGTAGTACCTTTTAAAGGTCTCGTTTCTTTGTAGTGTCGCTACGTATCACCATGAGATGCAATTTTGTATGTCATGTCTTTCAAATTCCTCACCACCGATTTTAAAAAATCATCTCGGGGAAGGGTTTCCTTTCTCCCTTAAGTTCCCCTCCAAAACGCAGACGACTAATCTCTTAAATATCAAAACGAGTTTCTGTATTTATTCATTTGTACCACTCAATAGATTGTTCTCATACCGTTTCCTAGCTAGCATCTGGCACAATGCCTGTTCAATTAATTTTACGCTCGTAGCGACGTACTCTGGAGTTACAAGAACAGATCGTGTTAACAAGCGAGTTCTTAAAAAATCATTTTTCTTAGTGTTTGAAGTGATGCAACTGCCACTATCAAAGGACAAGAAGTCATTCCCGAAATAATTGTACGCACTTAGAATCGCAGTAATCGTAAAGGTAATCACATACAGCTATCACGTGTATCGCAACTTATTAAATAAAGTTACCACACCAATTTTTAAGGGCATAGTGCGTACAAGAGTTGCTTTGTGTTACTGCGACCTCAACAGGACACCAGAGACGGCAAGAAAAACAACTCCACGCTCCAGAGAAGTCTGGCCGCCCTCTCCCCTCCCCCTCACGCCTAGAGTGTCCAGATCCCCGCAACACTCTGCATCTCCGAATTTCGACGAAGACGCACCACTGGCCACCTCAGGGCGCAGGGACCCCGGCTCTGCCATTTCTTTCCGTGCCTTCGAACCATCCAAGCGTCCCGGTCCTCCATTACCCCTCGAGGCGGCCTCCAGAGAGCGAGCCCCGCCGCCGAGCCCCGCGCTCCTCCGCCCCGCGCCAGCTCGGGGCCGAGCACCCGCTCCGGCCGGCCCTCTTCCCTCCCCCCAACGGTCCTCAGGCCCGGGTCTCACCTCTCCACCCACTCCCTCAGGAAGCGCATTTCCTCGGTGTGCAGAACGCTCGGGTCCTGCTTACACATTTTCACGAAGGCTCGAAGCTCGCTCACTTTGCGGGGGTCCATGGTCTGGCGGCGGCGGGCGGCGGCGGGCGCGGCGAAGACGGCGGCCCGATTCCAGGCCCGGGCGCTGCTTCAGCGTGACCGCGTAAAGGGGGCGGCTGCCGCGAGGCAGAACAGACTAGAACCTCCCCGGCCGCTGGCTCCGCCCACTCAACGGTCTCGTGACCCCGGGTCCTTCGCCTGTTCATTCCTACTCCCTCTGCCGCTGCCCTGCGCACTGCTCAGAACCTTCTAGAAGCGTGGCTGTTCGTGCTGCTGCCTGCCTCTCCATACACTCATCCTTATATTAACTCTAGAACCGGTGCTCTAGAGGGCTCATCCTCCTATCCGGTGCTTTCAAGGAGGCGGGAGCTGTTAGCCTCTGCAGGGAGTCATTTAGAATAGAATAGTCTCTTGAGTGTGACCATTAAATAGAACATGACGCCATGACGCCACCAAGATGGCCCTCGGGCCGCAGCGGCCCTCACAGCTCCGGGTGTGACGTAAACATCCTGCGCCGCGGTGGGAGGAAAGCCCGGCGAGCGGCGCCGGAAGGGGCGGGGCGCCTGGCCGGGTTTCCTGGCGACGCAGCCCAGCTGGCGCCCGCTTCTCCGGCAGTTTTCCTCGTTTCCTTCCTGACGCCTGAGCGTGGCAGTTATGCCTTGGCTACTCTCGGCAGCTAGGCTTGTTCCCGCGGTAGCGAGCGCCCGCATCCTCTCAGGTTAGACTTAACCTCCCACAGTGTCCCCTCCAGAGCTTGCTCTGCGAAGCCTGAGGGGCGCCAAGCGGGATCCAAGTTGATCTCAGGCGACCCCTGCTTCGGCGGACCCTTCTACCGGGACTTCCACGCCCAAACCCTCTGTGCACGCCTCGAATTTCCTCTCTTTCTCCTACCGCCCCTGAGAAAGGGTGGGCCCGGTGTTCTCTCTACCGTTGAGGAATTTTGGAACTTGAAACGACTGCAGAGAGAAAAATGTGTGCTGTCTTCCCCGAGGGGCTGAGGCATGCGGACTCAAGAAACTTGTGTCAGTTATCACACTTGCTCTGGTGACAAGGTGTCTCTCATCAGGTAGCTCTTAGTAGGATAACGTCGTAAGTTTAGGATAACTTAAAATCGTATTTTCCTGTTTTCAAAGAGTGGACGTGAGAGCTGGCTCTCACGAAATGGATACGAAACGTTACGTTTGATAATCCGAATCCTTTGAGTAGTTCCTCTTGGAAGAGGTAATGTTTGGAAATACTCTTGAGGTTTTTTATGTCTGAAAGTTTTGCTTGTAAGGGCAAGGTAGAGTATTCTGGGAATATGGGGGGAGGATATTTTTAGGGTGTATTGTGTCGTGAGGAATTAATGCAGTGAACATGAAACTTGACCAGTGAGAGCTGAATCGTCTGCCTTTCAGGCAGCTCTGCCATTGGGTCATACTTTGGTTTTGGGGGGCGGTAGGTGAACAGTGTGCACCAGAGCATGTGGTCTGTGACACCAAAGCTGTGTCTTGGCATTTATTTATTGTGTTGCTATACTTGAATTTATTGACAGTGGGATGGTAATTGTATCAAGACTTACTCCTAACTCTGAAATATGAAAATAAAAAGTAATAATTGTCCAGTGCACAGAACTTGCTCTTTGTTTCTAATAGCTAGGCTGCAGAAATCTGTCCCTCTCCATCGAGAGTAGGAGAATAGATATGCTGTTAGTCTTGAACACAAAGGCCATAGCTTATTATTTAGAGCTGGAACCTTTGTTTTGCTTGTGACTTTTCTTCTTCTTTCTTTGTATTTGTTGGGGCTTTGTGTGAAACCTGTTTAATCAAGGTTTACGACAAGGTACTGGATTACACCAGGGCTTCCATGGTCGCTGAGCTGGTAAAGAATCCACCTGCAGTGCAGGAGACCTGGGTTCAATCCCTGGATTGGGAAGATCCCCTGGAAAAGGGAACAGCTACCCACTCCAGTATTCTGGCCTGGAGAGTTCCATGGACTGTATACTACATGGGGTCGCAAAGAGTTGGACACTACTGAGTGACTATAGTTTAAGGTTTTAATTTACTGGATTATACACACCAAGATCTTTGAAAAATGTGTTTATCATGCTTCATTTTGCCTCAGTAGAATAAGTAAATTTAATTACCTCTTCTATTAACATCATAATATACCTATATAGGGGAATTCCCTGGTAGCTCAGTCGGTGAAGAATCTGCCTGCAGTTCAGGAGACCTGGGTTCAATCCCCAAGTCAGGAAGATACCCTGGAGAAGGAAATGGCAACCCACTCCAGTATTCTTACCTGGAAAATCTGATGGCCAGAGTAGCCTGGCGGGCTGCAGTGCATGGGGTCGCAACACCATAGGGTCTCAGTTGACTTAGCAACTAAACCACCACCATACACATATATGCTTTCTGAATGAATTATCTCATTGGATTTTCACAAGTCCAGTAAGTTAGAGCAAATATTTTACTGATAGGGAACTGAAACTAACACAGGATCACAAGTAGCAAATCGGGAATGTTTTGTGATTGCCATATAGTCCTTTTCCTGTTACACTTGTGCTAGGTCTTACTCTAGCTTAGTAGAGTCTTTTTGGAACTTTTTATTGAGCCAGAATAACTTCAATCACTTTCGAGTTAGTCATTCTGGACGAATCTCCACTTACCTAGAGTTACAGTCTGGTCAAATGATAGAGAAGCAACAGACAAATGAGAATATAGCAAAGGATGGTGATTAGAGTCTTGACTCGAGTGGCGTGGAAGCTCAAAAAAGGCAGTATTGTTAAGTGGCGAAGTTGTATCTGACTCTGCAACCGACCTTGGTCCCGCAACTGCTCCCTGCAGTGGAAGTGTGAAGTCTTAACCACTGGACTGCCAGGCAAGTCCTGCTTACAGCTTCCAGAGTAGGCCTGTTTAAGTGTGTCAGATTATGTCACTCTTCTGCTCAGAGCCTCCAGTGGTTTCCTGGCCCAGATGTTATACCATAGTTTATACTGTGATCTGAAAGTCATTGCATACTGTGGATTTGTTACCTTTCATACTTCATCTCTTTGCTCTCAGAAAGGGCCACACAGATCTCCATGCTCCTCACGCACCTTATACAACATGCTTTAAGGACATTTGACTTGCTAGTCTTGCTACCTGAAATCCTCTTTGACCAAATATCCACATGGCTGACTCCTTCATTACATTGAGATATTTTCTCACATGTAACCATCATTTCACCCTGGCTACCTTGGCTGAAATTTCAACGCTCTTGCTCTGAAACTTCTATGTCCTTCCCCTGATTTTTTTTTTACTTGCACCTATGACTGACATTTTACTTAGTATTTGTTTATTGTCTCTCTCCTGTCTAAGCTCTGTGACAGCTAAGAGTTTTTTGTTTGTTCATTATTGTATCCCAGGTACCTAGGATACTACCTCACAAATAGTGGGTACTCAAAAAATACTGTTGAATGAGTGAGAGAATAAAAATAATAGGATGAAGGCAGTGTATTTTGAAGATTAATTATAGGAAGCTAAGAAGTAATTGTGTTGAAATTAAATTCATTTAAAGGAAGCAAATATATAAAAACATTGAGCTCAAATCAGTTGCTCAATATCTGATATATCTGTAACTCTGAAACTCATCTTTCTTCCATCATAAGCCTAGGTTGCGATGGCTAAAGGTGATATTTTAGAGTAATGTATTTTTATATCCTGTGTACATACTCAAAAAATTAGAAAGTTTCCTGTCTGGTATAAGTCACTGATGGCCATCCATACATGATACAACCACATTGCTCTAAAGAATCCAGGATAAGTCTGGCTTTAAAAGAAAAAAAAAAATATGGTAAAATATGTGCATGCATGCTGCCCCTTTAGTTGTGTCTGACTCTTTGCAACCCCGCGGACTGTAGCCCGCCAGGCCCCTCTGTCCATAGGATTCTGCAGGCAAGAATACCGGAGTGGGTTGCTATTACCTTTTCCAGGGGATCTTCCCCACCCAGGGATCAAACGTGCATCTCTTAGGTCACCTATGTTGGCAGCTGAGTTCTTTACCACTAGCACCACCTGGGAAGCCCGGTAGCCAGTTAAAAGTCTTTCTAATAAAGTCTCATGTCTGGGCCACTTGGAGAGAATTTGTAAAATACATGTAGCATCAAATTTACCATGTTAACAATTTTTAAATAAGCAGTTGTGAAAAGATCTCCAGAACTTTTTCATCTTGCAAATGTAAATCTGTATCCACTAACAGTGCTTTCTCCTTCCTGCAGCCCTGGTAACTGCATTTCCATTTTCTGTTGCTATGAATTTGACTTTAGATACCTCGTAAAGGAGAATCATAATGTCTCAAAGTTCGTTCATGTTGTCACATGTGACAAGGTTTCCTTTTTGAGGCTGAATAGTGTTCTATTCAGCCTCTGTGTATGCCTATATGTATAAATATTTTATCTATCCATCAGTTGACATTTGGATTGGCTCCACCTCTTGGCTGTTGTGAATAAGTGTGCTGTGAACGTAGTCCTCCAGATATAAGTCTAGCTATTTTTAACTTAAAATGCTTTTATACTTTCACTTTTAATTTATAATGTCTTAAGTTGTGTATGAAGTACTCTGTGATCATTGAAAAAAGCCATCTCATTAATAACTATGTAGACTGAACCCATGTGTTTTAATACGTTTTTAGCTGCTAATGCTTTATGTATGTCAGAAGTCTATAAAGTAGCTTTAATTAGATCAAATGAATGATTATAGATTATAGACTTGACTAAAGAAAAACTTCATAATATATAAACATTTACATGATATATATAATATATAAGCATTGCAGGCAGACTCTTTACCAGCTGAGCCATAAGGGAAACCCAAGAATACTGGAGTGGGTAGCCTATCCCTCCTGCAGCAGATCTTCCTGACCCAGGAATCAAACCAGGAACTCCTGCATTGCAGGCAGATTCTTTACCAGCTAAGTTATGAGGGAAACCCATATAAACATTTATCTCAAAAACAAAAAGTAAAATAATCTTTGCTGTTTTCTAAACTCTTAATATCACTGTTACCACAGTTCATCTTTTTCTAATATCTAATCCAAACAACCACTCATCAGATGTCTACAATCCTGCTAAACATATTAAAAACATAATCTTAGTGTAGTATTAAACAAATATTATCTACAAAACTGATTAACAAAAACACAGAGAGTTGTGTTCAAATGTTATATGAACATAATGTGTCTGAAGAATCAATTTAACGATTCCTTTTAGTTGACTTCTTCTGTACTTCTTTATGCTTCTTTTTTTTCCTCTTACCACCTTCTTTGAATCCTGCTGAGAAAATAGAGGGATTCCAGTTGCTGGTGACCCAAGTTATACCCTGCTCATCATTGTTTGCATGTTTGGGGCTGCAGGACTTTGGTGAATAATTGTTGAACGACTGTCTTCTCCAACTGCATTCTTCAGCAAAGCCCTCTTCATCTGCCACACCATTTGAAAGAAAGGACTCATCATTGTGTTCATCTTTTTCTAGGTCATTCTCAATAATTCTTTTTGAATTGGTATTTCTGCCATTAATAATCTTACCTGAAGTTGTAACAGTAACGTAGTTGTCCTTCCCACTATCATCAAATGCCAGGGAAGAAAATGAATAAAGTCCCTCATGGCCCAGTGAACCAAATGGTGTATATCCTCTGTCATATGAAGAAAATCTCTCAAAAACTGGGAATTCACTGGATGTAGAGAAAAAGGATCTTGCACCTCTGTTTCTGCTTCCATAGGAGCTCCTTGAATTATTTAAAAGGTCTTCAAGTGAGCCTTCAATGAAATGAAATGAAAATGGGTCCCTTTCACCAAAAATTTCTTTAAAGATATCATCTGGCTTGCAGAATGTGAAGCCATTTTCAGAAGAATCATCGAAATCACTTCCATCTCCACCATTTAATCCTTCTTTGCCATATTTATCGTAAATGTCCCGTTTTTCATCATGTGATAATATCTCATATGCCTCAGCTACTTCTTTGAATTTTCTCTCGGCTTCTTCTTTGTTTTCTGGATTTTTATCCGGGTGCCATTTAAGTGCCACTTTTCGATAAGCCTTTTTAATATCTTCAGGTGAAGCATGTTTCTCCAATCCTAGAACTTGGTAGTAATCCACCATGTTTTTAACAGATGGTTGGAAAGGGCTGCTCTAGGGAGTGAGAACTGTGGTTTCCTCTCAGCTCAGGCTCTGCTGGTGCTGGTGGTAGAGGCCGTGACTGTAAATAGGCATTTTTACATTGAGGACAATGTTACTACCTTGGACCACTGCTAGGAGATGTTAGGATACTGATTATGTGGCAAGCAGACTTACAAGCTTATGTCAGAGGGCTGCATTGTGGTGTCATTCTGGGCGTGGTGTAGGGACCAGACCTCCTAAATGGAGCTAGTCCAGAGTCAAACCAGACCGTCCTTAACCCTCTGGACTGTTGCCCATGTTTTCCTAGGAGCCTCAAACAGTGCCCCATAAACCAGTGGAACCTGTTGTAGTATGGCTGCTCCATGCCCTTTGCTAATACGACCTCTGGGTTACTGAGCTTTAACAACTTACTTCTCAGATCTTCCATGTTTTGGTTTGGAAAAATGAAGAATTTGTGAACTCTGAAAAAGTACTCAAGCAGTTGACATACTTATTTCAACCTTAGAAAGTCATGGTATTGGTTTCCTGAGACTACCATAACAAATTAACACGAACATGTCTGCTCAAAGCAGAGGACTTCCCTGGTGGGCCAGTGGATAAGAATCCCCCTGCCAGTGCAGGGAGCCTAGGTTCGATCCCTGGTCCAGGAAGATTCCACATGCAGCGGAGCAGCTAAGCCCATGTGCCACAACTGCTGAGCCCGAGTGCTGCAACCACTGAAGCCTGTGCCCTAGAGCCCGTGCTCCGCATCAGGAGAAGCCACCCAGCGAGAAGCCCACACCACAGCAGGGCACCCCTGCTCTCCGCAGCTGGAGAAACCCGCACGCAGCAACGAAGACCCAGCACAACCAAAATTTAAAAAAATAAATACATTTAAAAAAACAACATGGAACTGTATTGTCTCACAGTTCTGGAGACCAGAAGCCTGACATCATGTGTCAGCAGGGCTCCATTCCTTCCAAAGGCTCTAGGAGGGACTCCATCCTTTATGTCTTCCAGCTTCTGGTGGCTCTAGGTATTCCTTGGCTTGTGGCCACATCACTCCTATTTCTGCCTCCATAGTTAAGTTACATTGCTTCCTTCTCTTCTGTCTCACTTCTCCCTGTGCATTTCTCTTGTAAAGACACAGGTCACTGGATTTAGGACTGACCCAGAAAATGCAGGACTATCTTTCTATCTCAAGTTCCTTAATCTAATTCTGCATCTGCAGAAACCTTTCTTCCAAATTAACAGTCACGGAGTCTGGGGATTACAGCATAGACATATCTTTTGGGGGCTACCGTGCAAAGTATTGCAGTGATAAAACTATTTTAGTGCACTGAGACAAACTTTTTTTTAATGGAATAGGGATTAAAAATAACAATCATAGAAAGAATAGTATTCAGTGAAATTTAAATACATACACTGTCATTCCTACTTTATAATCCCTGCTAGAACCTTTAACTTGATCTAGAGTTTAGTATTTTGGTGTTGGAGTGATTGTATTTTCACAGGGAGATTGTGTGGCACTAATTGTGTCATTGGGAATTTGGCAGAGAGGACTTACTGAGTGGCAGGGTAGAGGGGAAAGAGCAAAGATTTTGAAGTTAAAAGTGAGTTTAAATCCTAGCTTCCTAAGAACAGCATGAGAAAGTGAAAGTGTTAGTCGCTCAGTCATGTCTGACTCTTTGTGACTGTATGGACTATAGCCTGTGAGGCTCCTCTGTCCATGGAATTTTCCAGGCAGGAATACTGGAGTGGGTTCCCATTCCCTTCTCCTGGGAATCAAACCCAGGTCTCCTGCATTGCAGGCAGACTATTTACTGTATGAGCCAACATTGCACAAATTACTTCAGAATCTTAATTCCTTATTTGGTTTTTTTTGTTTGTTTGTTTTAAAAAGCGATAACACCAATCTCATGTGACAGTTAAAAATCTAATTCCTTAGTTTGGTGTACAAAGCCTTGAGTTGTCTGATCCTTACCTTGCTGATATTTTACTCTCCCTCCAGCAGCAACACTGACCTGAAGCTCTTTCTGTCCCTCTTCCCTTAGTAAGCACACACACATAATGTAAGCACCATGTCTTCTGTATCTTCCCTTTCATGTCTCATTCATGATGCCTTCCACTCCACTGTCACTTCCACTTGACTAATGCCTGCTCAGGGTGGGCGTCACCTACTTCTGCAGCCCCCCGTGAGCGCCTTTTGTGTGCTTCTCTGCTCCCCAGAGCTGTGTCCCATCTTTGTCATTGTGCCTTCCTACGGCACTGTTTTAGGCTCTGTGCGCTCAGAAACCTTGTGTATGAACCCACCACTGTGCTCCCCGTGTGGTATTGCTTTGTCTCACATCCACGAGACTATATTCTTTGAAGACCAGGACAGATAGTCTTATGTTATTCTTGTGTTTTTTCCAGCACGTGCCAGTCACACACGTAATAGACCTCGTTGAATACTAGTGTATTGAACTCTATCAGTCTTTGTGTTGAAGCTTACTAGCTGCTTGGGTACTAAGTGTGATTAAGCATTTTTCATACACTATTTCATCTAGCTCTAACATTCCAAGATTAAATGAGATAGTATGTGCATATTTTCCCAGACTTCACATATTTTCAGTAAAAACATTCACTTTTTCTGAATTTTAGGGCACAGCGTAATACTACTTCAATGAAATGCTTCCTACGCCTTCCCATAGCCCCTTATTCATATGCTAATCATACTGTGTGTGTATATGCCTCTGTTATGTAATAGTAGACTAAAGCCACTCAAGGTAAAAATAATCTTATTTCTATATCCCTGAGGCCCAACGCAAGCTCTGGCTGGCTCAGAGGAAGGGCCATGTAAATATTGAAGGAGATGCTAATTTGCATTTTTCTAAAGCTGCCTACTGCTGGAGACAGATAAATGTGTATATATTGTGAGGACTAGCTAGATGCTCTGTTCCATTTCATCGTCCTTATTTCTCCTTCAGGGTGCTTGTCATGTTCACAGCGAAGATACTCCCTGCAGCCCATCCCAGAGAGGAGGATTCCAAACCGATACTTGGGCCAGCCCAGCCCCTTTACACACCCACACCTCCTCAGACCAGGTAAGGCCTTTGAACTGTAAGGACTGTCTCTTCAGATGCTTTGTCTAGAACCATGCCATCCAGTAGAATTTTTTAATTAATGTAAATTTAAATAGCCATAGGGCTAATAGTACTGTTTAGACAGTACCATGTAGGGCAATAAATATGATTAGGCTAAAATTCAAAAGTATCAGTGGAAAAAATAGGTATTTCAAGATGTTTTTAAAGAAACGTTTCCTAAAACATGATTTCTAGAACTGTGTTCTATTGATTCATTGTGAACTGTGTTAAAGATATTTTAGGAAACATTTTTCTTGAAAGCATGAAATGCTCATTTCAGTATTAACAAAAATATTTCTATAGAGATTACACAAGATTTCCAGATTTGATTGTCCCAGCTTTGAGAGGTGGTAACGATGATAAAGGTGATGCAAAAAGTTGATAAAAGTTTACTTCACTAATTTTTATAGATTGGTAAAGGTTTACCTCACTGATTTTTTTTTCTACTTTAAGATTCCAATGTTTCTGCTAGAAGATATGTCATTACTATTGTTCAAATTCATACCTAAGGTTTCTCTTTTGTTTTTTCAAAGAGACAGTTAAGGGATGAACTATGAATGAATATCTTCCCAAAATGGTAGATAGGATGAAACCAAATGCTTTGTAGAAAATGCAGTCAGGTTTTCCCAGGCTTCTGCGATGGGAAGTTAAATCTATATTTACTGTGTAAGCCTAGATTATTAATACGATCTGAATTGCCTTTGGAAATATGTTGCTCTTTCACTATCTCCACTCAGTGAATGATACCAGTGTGTCTCTCAGTGAGGGCTTCCTGTTGCTGATTCTTCATCAGACTAGAGTTCCTGCTGGGAAGTCGGCTGAGACTCAGGAAATGCAGCTCACCACTGAAACACACAAGAAATCAGAGTTTTTCAAAGCTGTAAGGTAAGCTTTGTAGCAGTACAGTTGGTGCTAATTTAAATATTTTTCTATCCAGTCAACCTGCCTGTAGCTTCAGTTTGAAAGTTTTACCAGCTTTGAAAATTACTGATTTCTCGTGGTGAGATACTTTTACATGGTGAGCTGCATTTTCCAGGCCTTGAAACTAGTAATCATATCCTCGGGGTGATGGCCTCTGTGTCTAGACTGTTATTTGTTACATGCATGGTAACTGTGTAAAAAGTGAGCATGAATAAATATACACATACAGGTTCATATGTTCATATAAACTATGGGGGGAAAGGAATACACATCATAGTCTTTATTCTCCTGGACAATAAGGATTGGCATAAGTGAGAAGGGATAGAAGTAGATGGAATTTTAAAAGAGAATTATCATTGTGAAAGAAGCCATCACATACACAGTTTCCAAAGTATTAATCACTTACCTTCCACCATGTAGAGATGCAGAACTTATCAAAGTGTTAAAATAATTGTGGGGTGTAGGAAAATTCAATTACTAAGAAAAATTAAAAGCCATGTAATCCTTTTTTTTAAATCTCTTTTATAGACTTAATGTCAGTTTGTTAGTTTGAAATATAAAATTATGTTTCTATTATATGTTTTGCTCCCAAAGGTTTTGTTTGGCATGGTTTCCCAATACTTGCCAGTACTTTAAACTTTTGGAAAACATCTCAGTCATTTTCCTAATTTTTATACAAGTTCTAAATATAGGCAAAGAATACAGAGAAGCATTATTTTTAAAAAAAATACTCATAATTCCACCATTTAGAGAAAGCAACTATTGAGGTTTTAGTGCATTATTTTTCTAGACTTATTTCTTACATAGAATTGTGTGTGCATGTATACACACTCTATATACTGATCAATTATTTCCTTAAAATAAATTCTTAGTGGGACTTCCCAGGCAGTCCAGTGATTAGGACTCAGTACTTTCACTGCGGTGGTCCAGGTTCAGTCCCTGGTCGGAGAATTAAGATCCCACAAACCATGTCGCAAAAAAAGAAAAACCCCATATTCTTAGAAGTGAAATCACTGGATCAACACCTTCTGAATTTTGAATTTCCCTGGATTTCTTTTGGCCATACCTGTGTGTTTCCTGAAGCAACAGTAACTTGGAAGATATCAGCGGAAAGACATGAATCTTCCCCAGGAAAGAATTGGGAATCTTCTAAAGAGCTGAATAATAAAAGTCTCCTGAATCACTCGAAACGCATTCTTGTCATTGTGCAAGAAAGCCAGATAATTTGGGGCTTTCATGTGAACAATTACTTTTATAAGGATAATGATCATCCTTATACCTACATACAACAATATAACTCATACCCCATTCAAGATGTAGGACACTGCCATCACCCTGAGAGGTCCTCTTACACCCTTGTAGTCAGTCCCACCTCCATCCTTAGCCACTGGTCTCGTTTGTATCAGCATGATTGTTTTGCCTGTTCTTGAGTTTTGTGTAAGTGAAATCATACAGTATGAACCCTTTTGCTCTGGCTTGTTTTGCTCGGTATATGCAAATAAAATCCATTTAGATATTTTTTTCAATTATTTAGTGATTTCATTTTTTCAGAGACGTATATGTTTTACGTTGTAAAGGAAATGTTTGTTAGCTTTTT
The DNA here is from genome assembly GCA_007570785.1 of Antilocapra americana. Classification (NCBI taxonomy): domain Eukaryota; kingdom Metazoa; phylum Chordata; class Mammalia; order Artiodactyla; family Antilocapridae; genus Antilocapra; species Antilocapra americana. The sequence continues at coordinate 7,518,199 of ML663560.1, read as the reverse complement.
CTTTATCCCTGTTTTCCAACTATATAGTAATAGATCATTTTATGCACTTCTTTCTTATTACACAGTAAAAGCTACCTATAATATCAAACAGAAGTTAAGGACACTTCTTCAAATCAGACCATGTTAAGATCCTAACGTAGGGACTTCCCTAGCAGTCCAGAGGTTAAGACTCCTCCCTTCCTCTGTAGGGGGCACAGGCTCAATTCCTTGTAGGGGAACTAAGAACCCACATGCCACAAGGCACAGCCAGAAAAGAAAAAATCCTAACCTAGTTAGTTTCAGTAATTAAAATACATACCTAGATTGTAGCAAAGACTTGCATCTTTCCATCCATATTCAGTCTTCATAAAACTTTCCTCTCTGGGTTTTCTGCCTGGCTGATAAAATATGAAGAACATTTTTCTTACTGTCTTCAGAGGCCCAGTTCTCGATATCCTGGAAGAGCTTTTCTTCTTGGCAGCCGACTCTCAAGATTGATTATAAGACTTTGCTATTTACAGAGTACAGATTGTGACATCTAGGCATTTGATTGGCTAAATAAGCTTGTTCGAATAGCCCCTCTATCCTTAATTGACTTCACGTGATAAAATACTGACTGTGCCTTTTAATACTTTACAGTTTGATGAAGTTACCCATAAAGTCTATTTAGATACAATTTTATCTAAAGAAATTCAGGCTACATTGACTATAATGGCTACTTCTATGATCAAAGGCCATAATAACTGTCAGGTTTACCTCTAGGGTTAAAGTTCATTGCTTTATCACACTTTTATGCCCTCCTTCAGTTGATAAGAAAAGGTATGTTTTTCCTTGGATAATTTTTCTGTTGTGACCAAGAGTTCTTGATATTTCGGAAGTTTGGAAGCATTTAGCGGGGGAGGGAGGGGGGTTCTGGAAGAGGAGCATATGTAAACCCATGGTGATATCATGTCATTGTATGGCAAAACTAATAAAAAAAAAAAAAAAGACCATCCCCGGTGGGGGGGGGGGGGGAAGGAAGCATTTAGTTAACTCTAGTGTTTATAATTAGTCATCTTGGGGAAATGTAGCCAGTGTTATAAATATTTCTCGTATAGTCATTTGTATGAAATTACATTCAGCAATGATGAGTGCTTGAAGGATGTGAAAGATGGTTTTGCAATCCTGCTTTGATTTTTAAATAATTTTTATCTTTTCAGAAGTTACTTCCTAATATCCTATGTGTATACTTATTAATGAAAATGAGATAACACATTCATTAATTAAAATCATTAATACTGTGAGCTTTCTTTCAAAATTTTTTTAAAAAACACAAAATGAATTGATTTTTTAAGTTTAGTTTTATTACATGGACTAAGGCTGTGAAATAACCAAAAGCAAAGCACAGGAAAGGGACAAAAGTAAAACAAAAAAAGGAAAAGTTGGATAATTCACTTGTTATAACCAGCCTCTGCTTTTAGAAGAGTATCTGCTGTTTGTGGTAAACTGGGAAATTTCCAATATTGAGTAACAGTAGCAGACTCAACATGAATAGTTATCTGGGAGATAGTTAAGCTACTCTTAGGCTCTGGTACTTCTGCGGTGGAGCCCTGGGGTACTCTCAGCAACCTTAATCCTGAGAGCAAGAAAGGTGACAGGAGCTCTTCTAGGACCGGCTCTGTTCCTTTGCTGATTCAAATTGTCACAAGGCCCCTCATTTATCTATTTCTTTTCTTCCCAATCTCATTAATATTAATAAAAATGTCAATGTTTCTATTGTAGGTTAGTAAAAGTTAAAAATTATTAATGGAATACAGCTCCAGATAAAACAGCTAGACACTTCCCAAGTAGTCAGAAACAACCGAGTTGCGAGTACTGGACGTGAGTACTAAGAAAACTCGAAGAACTTTGATCCACCAATTCTCTCCTGGGACTATCCCACAGAAATAAAAGCACCAGTGTACATAGGACATGAAGGCACCCTGTGGATATAAGTATAAAGATATTTATTATTATAGCAGAAAGCAGAAAGTTACATGAATGCCCACCAATAGGGAAATTAATCAGGAAATTATGATACAGTGCCCCAAGAAATAATATGGAGACATCAAGCAGAATGAGTTGAAGTTATGCCAGATGAGTTGGTAGGAGGGATTTCTATGAGGTATTGTTGTGTTAGAAAAGTAATATGAAGAAAAGACTGTGTGGTGTTCCCTTTTTGTCTAGTTACTAAGTCATGTCCGACTCTTTGTGATTCCCTGGACTGTAGCAGGCCAGGCTCCTCTGTCCTCCACTATCTCCCGGAATTTGTTCAGATTCATGTCCATAATTGCCTCCGCTCTTCTCCAGTAGCATCTTTGACACCTTCCAACCTGGGAGACTCATCTTCCAGTGTCGTATCTTTTTTAAAAGGCTGTTCATGGGGTTCCCAAAGCAAGAATACTGGAGTGACTTGCTATTCCCTTCTCCAATAAACCACATTTTGTCAGAGCTCTTCGTTATGACCATCTATCTTGGGTAGCCCTTCACAGCATGGCTCATAGCTTCATTGAGTTATGCAAGCTCCTTCCCCCGTGACAAGGCGGTGGTCCATAAAGGGGAAGTTTACTTAGTAGAATACAAACCGTGGGGGTGGTTATAATGTGGCTAGAAGGAGAGAAGGGGGATGAGGGCTCAAATAATGAAGAAATGGAGGGGGGAGTATGGTGTGATTACATTTACACACAATTATAAGATGTATATATGGAAAAGAAATAGTTATTTTTTTTAAAAAGTAGATCAAAGAAACAAATGAGCATGATCAGGGTTAATTAAGAAAGTTCTTAATGAGAAGAGTTTAAAAGCAAGCATCTTGAGTTTCAAGTCTTGGAGGGGAATTGCTTTGGAAGGAGAAGAAATTTTAGAAAAGGGGCACATTGTAAGAAAGGTAATAGGGAAAAAACAAGTTGGACTTGAGACTTAGAATTAATTTCACAATAATTGGAGGAATACTAAGAAAAAAGTTTAAGTTTCCAAAGACCACATATTGTGTAATTTCATTTATATGAAATCTCTATAGTAGACAAATCCATAGAGACAGAAAATAGTGATTGTCAAAGCCTGGGGTGGATTCAGAGGAAACAGAATGACTGCTAATTGGTGTGGGGCTTCTTTTTGGAGTGATGAAATTTTCTCAAATTGTTTTGGGTAATGGTTGCACAAACCTGTGAACATACCAAAAAGCATTGAATTCTATACTTGTAAGTGGGTGAATTGTATGGTATGAAAATATCTCAGTAAAGCTGTTACCCAAAAGTGTTGGCCAGATAAGTTGAAGTTACCTGGTAGAGAACATTAATATGTTAATATTAAATGTAAATGTCAAAATAGCATGGTTATTTGAATTTGATCTAATGGACAATAGAAAACCATTGTAGGTTATGATTATGGAGTGGACTGTCCATAGTTTCCCTTTTTTAGCCTTTTTATATCTTTATTTGAGATTTTAATTGTAAGAGTATATACTCACTGAAACAAAATTCAAATAATATAAAAAATCATGTTAGAGAATTTCAGTTTATCTCACTCTCCATAGGATACCACTATAAAAATTGTGATTCTTTTCCAAATTTTTCTAAATTCTTCTTTCTTTCTCCTTTTTTTTAAAAATAATGGGAACATATTGTCCATCTTGATATTTGATTTCTGATATACAGCAGTGTTTCATGGCCATTTTCTCATACTTGCATACAGAGACTGGCTACCACAGGGAATAATAATTGGTTTCCCACATCACAAAGTCATTGTGAAGATTAAATAAGTTGATTGTTGTTGTTTAGTTACTAAGTTGTGTCCAACTCTTTGTGACCCCATGAACTGTAGCCCACCAGGCTCCTCTGTCCATAGGATTTTCCAGGCAGGAATACTGAAATGGGTTGCCATTTCCTTTTCCAAGGAATCTTCCCAACACAGGGATTGAACCTGTATCTCCTGCATTGTCAGGTGGATTCTTTACCACTGAGCCACCAGGGAAGCCCAAATAAGTTGATACATGAAATTATGAGAATAATACAGACACATAGTACGCATTCAGTAAGCATTAGATGTTGTTTTAGTATTGTTAAGTGTGGGCTTAGGAAACAACTGTTTTAGTAGTTCTTTTGTTTGAGAACCTGAAGTCAAAGCAGGCATAATTTCCATTTCAGAAGTGACACATTCACACAGGCATCACTGGGCTAGCAGCCAGGCCGTCTTCTAGGTACTAGTATTAAGAACTAAGACTAACCCTTCAAAGGTTCTTAAAATGGGTTGTTTGGGTAAGCTTAAAGGAATCTGAGACTCTTGAAATTATATGTCAAAAGTTTGTATGTGCCTATACGGGGTTTAGTAAACAGAATAAATCCATGGCTTTCAAAAGATTCTCTAGGATATCTTCAAGTCTTTAAGAACCACTTACTTTATCAGATTTGATTCTCATGCCAGCCCCAAGAGGTAGATAATATTACTATACTATTAGATAATATCACTATATTCCATTTGTTATTCTGGGCCCTGAGAATATAGCATTGGCCAAACAGACAAAATTCAGTGTCTTCAAGGAACTTACATTCTTTTGGGGAAGTCTTACACAGAAAATGTGATCCTTCTCCTCAACTTGTATATTGAAACTTATGGGCAACTTGGATTGTATCCCTGAGAGTGCCTTCTGCATCATAATGCTTAATAAATATTTGAGCAAATGAGTAAAAGAATGAACCAGAGAGCTGGAGAAGATCTTAAGGGGGTGTGATCCCAGTTTTCAGGCAGGACCACATTTAACTATCATTTCTTCCAAATTTTTTCAGTGGAATAGAAATTTGAAACCTGGATTATCTCCTAAATTTTGCCATGTGCTGTGAGGAGATTGGGCATAAATTGAAGAAATGAACTTGAGTGTCTCCATCTAATGTTAAACTATCTTAAGTATCAATACTCTGCCACTATAGAAATGCAAAGCTTCACTGTTATCTGTCATTTCTAGGGGAGGTGACGCCAGGACTATCCCAGGTGGAATATGCCCTTCGCAGACACAAACTAATGTCTCTGATCCACAAGGAAGCACAAGAGCAAAGTGGTACAGACCACACAGTGGTCCTGCTTTCCAACCCTACGTACTACATGAGCAATGATATCCCCTATACCTTCCACCAAGACAATAACTTCCTGTACCTATGTGGATTCCAAGAGCCCGATAGCATTCTGGTCCTTCAGAGCCTCCCTGGCAAGAAGTTACCAGCACACAAGGCCATGCTTTTTGTGCCTCGGAGAGACCCCAGTCGAGAACTCTGGGATGGCCCTCGGTCTGGCACTGATGGAGCAATAGCTCTAACTGGAGTGGAGGAAGCCTACACACTGGAGGAATTTCAACATCTTGTACCAAAGCTGAAAGGTAACATGGGAGCAGAAGTCAGATCACAGGCCAGGTTGGGACTAAGACCTTCTTGCCCATTTGTTCTTCATTTGCTAAAACTATTAGCATGGCAGCATTTCCCTTGGCGCTGTGAAAGAATATAAAGCTTTTCCATAAGACTTTAAGGATTTCATTTATTCATTTGCTAAATCTTCATTAGATTACTCATTCACAGAGACTGTCTTTTCTAGTGTGAAATCCCAGAAAGAGGATTTTAATGTGGAGGATGGACATGGGCCTCTCTTCAGGATTACTGACCAATCTGTTGACCCTTGCCTACTACTTATCTTACCACTTTTGCCAACTCTTCAAAAACGGGCAGTATTCTCAAAGAATGATCTGTCCTTCACCAGCAGCAGAAATACCTGGTGATGCATTATAGAATTACAGATGCAGAATAGATACCGGAATTGTAAAATCTGTGGCCCTCACTTCAGACCTCCTATCGGAACCTGCGTTTTAACAAGATTCTCCAGTGATTCATGTACACTGTTGAGTTCATGCCCCTTGAAAACGTCACTTTCTCTATGTTTGTTCTGGTAAAATTGTGATCGTGTTTTGAGATTCCTATTCTAGAACTTTTCAGAATGTATGCTACATTATAAACTATCCTTAGTGATTGTTACACATCTACAGCTCCAGGAAGTATTTTATTTTTTAAAATGTCCAAAAGTCACTTAGAGCAAAATTTGGTAAATAAGATAGATGATCAAGTTATAAAATATTTATTTTAGACAAAATAAGGTATTTGATTATAAAATTTCAGTCTGATATGCTTTTAAGATTTATAGACATTTCTGAAGCTATTCTCTAATTAAAGGAGGATTTCAAAATTGCTTCCAACAATCCTGGATTGAAAGTTTAAAATCTAAAAAGGTTGGCCTGTGATTTTATAAAATGACAGCAAATAGTCATGGTTATTTTACTTTTTAAAAATTATATACAACTAAATTTCTGTTGAAAGTAAGATTAGAGTTTTACATGTAGTCTACATTTAAAATCATTTTTATTTTAAAAAGTAAAAATATTTTGGAGATTGTATCATTAATGCATACCTAATCAAAATTTTTAGAGCTTTTTCCCCTCTTCTGTCCCAACTCCATTGTATGAAACATAGAAATCTTCAGATTTATATTGTTAGGAATACTACTCATAGGTTTCTGTCAGAAAATAAAAAGAGGGGGAAACAAATAGAGACATGGTCTAAGTGGAAAAAATTTTCACAGTGTGCCTTATCTTATGTCTTGAGCAAAAATCAACCATTTCCTTGGGTCTCTGACGTGAAAAGGTGAACTGTGGTTATCTGTAATGAGAACACATGGCAGATGAAAGAGGACAGGTATTCTGAATGAATGTGGATTATCAGCTGCGAGACCCCCTCTCACCAGTACTGAGACTGTTTGAAACTAAGGGATGGGCACTTTTAACCATGAGGTGGTGAGCTGAGTACTTTTTCTGTCCTTTTGTGTTCAGTTATTTAACAATACCTCTAGCTGACTGGTGGTGTGGAGAACAATTGTCATAATTGTTCTTAAAGTTAATAAATAATCAAAGCTTGAGGAACTCTCTAGTTTCATCTATTGTCTTTACAAAAAAAACACTGAGGTTTGAGGGCAGAAAGGGCCATATATCCAGTCTCAGAATATCTTGCCATTTTTGGGGAGGGCCTTCCCAGTGACTTAGGACCCATTCCTTCAGGTCCTGAGAGAGTGTGTTCAACCCTTTAGAGTTTATACTACACATGTTAAAATAAGTTTTGACTCTTCAAGTCTATGACAGGTGGTATTTCTTGTTGCTGTCCTATTTTAAATCTGTTTTAAGCTGAGACACACACACTGTGGTATGACTGGATGAGGCCTGCTCACAAACGGCTCCACTGTGACTACATGCAGCAACTGGCAGAGGTCAAAGCCAGGAGCAGGAACAAGGTTCGGGCTGTGCAGCAGCTGGTGCAGCGCCTCAGGCTGATCAAGTCTCCTGCAGAAATTGAACGGATGCAGGTTGCTGGGAAGCTGACATCACAGGTATGGTTCCTACTGAAAAAGTTCTTCCCAAATTAGAAAAGGCCAGCTTTTAGGGTTCATTGGGCACCTTGAGGTTGTGTACCCAGGGCAGTAGTCTTTTTTTTTTTTTTTTTCCTTTGTCTATATTTGCATCTCTTTTATTTAGAATACAATGGACAACTTTTCTAGTATAATATTAAGTAGGATTAATGACA